>CM038362.1:1422921-1723352 GCA_021464625.1 Proterorhinus semilunaris | reverse complement strand
GAGGAGAGGAGGAGAGAGGGGATAGAGAGGAGAGAGGGGAGGAGAGAGGAGAGGGGAGAGAGGAGAGAGAGAGGGGAGAGGGGAGAGAGGGGAGGGGGAGAGAGGGGATAGAGAGAGAGAGGAGAGAGGGGAGGGGAGAGGGGATAGAGAGGAGAGAGGGGAGGAGAGAGGAGAGGGGAGAGAGAGGAGAGCGGGGAGGGGAGAGAGGGGATAGAGAGGAGAGAGGGGAGAGAGAGAGAGGAGAGAGGGCAGGGGAGAGAGAGGAGAGAGGAGAGGAGAGAGGGGGAGGGGGAGAGAGAGGAGAGAGGAGAGGGGAGAGAGAGGAGAGAGGAGAGAGGGGAGGAGAGAGGAGAGGGGAGAGAGAGAGGGGAAAGGGGAGAGAGAGGAGAGCGGGGAGGGGAGAGGGGAGGAGAGAGGAGAGATGGGGAGAGAGGAGAGAGAGGGGAGAGAGGAGAGAGGGGGGAGAGAGAGGAGAGAGGGGAGTGAGAGGAGAGGGGAGAGAGGAGAGAGAGAGGGGATAGAGAGGAGAGAGGGGAGGAGAGAGGAGAGGGGAGAGAGGAGAGAGAGAGGGGAGGGGAGAGAGGAGAGAGGGGAGGGGAGAGAGGGGATAGAGAGAGAGAGGAGAGAGGGGAGGGGAGAGGGGATAGAGAGGAGAGAGGGGAGAGGGGAGAGAGAGGAGAGCGGGGAGGGGAGAGAGGGGATAGAGAGGAGAGAGGGGGAGAGAGAGAGAGGAGAGAGGGGAGGGGAGAGGAGAGGGGAGAGAGAGAGAGGAGAGAGGGGAGGGGAGAGAGAGGAGAGAGGGGAGGAGAGAGGAGAGGGGAGAGAGAGGAGAGAGGGGAGGGGAGAGAGAGGAGAGGGGAGAGAGAGAGGGGAAAGGGGGAGAGAGAGGAGAGCGGGGAGGGGAGAGGGGATAGAGAGGAGAGAGGGGAGGAGAGAGGAGAGAGGGGAGAGAGGGGAGGGGGAGAGAGAGGAGAGAGGGGAGGAGAGAGGGGAGAGGAGAGGAGAGAGAGGAGAGAGGAGAGAGGGGAGGGGAGAGAGAGGGGAGGAGAGAGGGGAGGGGAGAGAGAGGGGGAGGAGAGAGGAGAGAGGAGATGTTTATTTTTACTCCATTCTGGTTCACCTCTTAACACCTGCCTGAACCCAGCGCATTTTCTCCAGTTCAGCTTTACCCAAATCCAGAAGTTTACCCGAGCTTAGCAAAGACCTACACAACTCATTTGACCTGATCTTTATTGTTGCGTTTTCGTCTCATTTTTGTTGCTAGCTTTTTCAAGAAGCTTTTAGATTTGGGTAAAGATGAACTGGAGAAAATGCCACTTGGTTAGTGGGGGGGGGGGGGGGGGGGGGGAGGTTAAACATTATTCCCTCAGTCTTTCCGCGGTTCATCAGCTCTGTTCCACTGGCGCCATCTAGTGGACCAAACCCCGACGGTGCAAATATTAGTTCTAGCAAAGAAGTGTGTTTATATTTCCAATGGGGAAGAGCGCGAGAATCAGATACATTAAAAACATATTACAGTATTGAGTCAGTGTGCAAGTTCTCCCACTTATAAAGAGGAGAGACAAAATGAGAAAAACTAAATCCAGAAAATCACATTGAAAATTAATTCATTAAAAATCAGACACATTATGGTAGAAATATGAGTATTTGGTCGATAACAAAAGTTTCATCTCAATACTTTGTTATTTACCCTTTGTTGGCAAAGACAGAGGTCAAACGTTTTCAGCAAGTCTTCACAAGGTTTTCACACTGTTGTTGGTATTTTAGCCCATCTCCTCTAGAGCGGGGTGATTGTTTGGGGGCGGGGCAGATCTCCTCTGGAGTGGAGAGTCTCTCTAGCAAACTGCTGACCAACTGCAGCCTCAGTCCTCCCAGCCTGTGCAGGTCTACAGTTTAGTTCCTGGTGTCCTTCCACAGCTCTTTGGTCTTGACCCTAGTGGAGTTTGGACTGTGATTGTTTGAGGTGGAGGACAGAGGAGCCTCTTAAAGAAGAACTTACAGGTCTGTGAGAGCCACAAATCTTGCTTGTTTTGTTAATGACCAAATACTGATTTTCCATCACAATTTGCAAATGAATTCATAAAAATAAATAAAATAAATCAGACAATGTGATTTTTTTCCTCATGTTGTCTCATAGTTGAGGTGAACCTATGATGGTTGACAGGCTCTCATCTTCTTAAGTGGGAGAACTTGCACAATGGGCTCACGCAGGAAACAAGTTCAGAATCGAGCTTTACAATATCTCTCATCACTTCGAAGGCCTTGATTTGAGCACAATTCCAATAATGAAAACACACGACTTAAATTAGAATTCTTTTATTGTTACAAACGTTTATTTTCTGAAACGGGTCGACAGAGTTCAGGCACTTTTACAGACGTTTAAAAGTAAAACCATCGAAGGCTCAGGAGCTGAAACTAAACTAATAAAGTCCGTCTACGATTCACTTTGCAAAGGAAGTGAAATCAAATCAGCCTTCGCTCGGATTCAGGGACGGCGTGAGAGTTCCCCCCAGAGACAAATTCATGCGACAAGATCTGCACATTTCATTTGTTCAGATTAATCAAAATCAAACAGAGGAATAAAGGAATCTTTCACTTGTGACAATTTCAGCTAAAACTGCAGCAGAATAACATTGAAACACTGAAAAAACTAATCTTATTTTTCTGAAATGACTACATGAGCCCCGGACTTCAATAATAGAAGTCAGTTTGATTGAAATGAGAAGTTATTTCTTATTTAACGGCAAAAATATAAACTTAATCTGAGTTAATCCGAGTTAATCTGAGTTATTTAAACTTTTGTTTCGCCGTGTGAATGGTCAGACTCTAAAACGACGCTCCTCCGGGCCGTCGTTCCCTCCCCCGCTGGTCTCAGAGCTTGGCTTTGCTCTGGAAGAAGTTCATGATGGCGTTGAAGCACTCGTCCGACGTCCACCGCTCCACGAGCCGCTCCACCTCGGCGTCGTTCACGGCGTGGAGGCGCTCGCGCTCCGTCGAGCGGATCAGCTGCTTCGACAGCGCCAGCGACTGCAACGAGAGACCGCGTCATCAGGAGCCGAGCACCAGAGCTCCGACGCCTTTGAGGAGGTCTCTCACTTCCCTGGAACTCGAGGTCAGTGGAGTGCCCTGCTCAAAGGCACAACAACATTTAGAAGCTTTTGCATCTGGGGCGGCCGGTATTAACAGGCTAGAAATTAGCCATATCGTTATGTATATTGTTGTAAATTTTGATATCGTTGTGGACACGATATCATTTCTGTTCCGCTCAGCTCCATCAGAGCAGCTTAAACACTGACTGTAGAACCGGGACCGGGGCTTAAAAAGTCAAATGAGATTTGCGAGGAAATGAGTATGCCATAAAAAACAAAAAAAATGTTTTATTCGTTAAAGAGGGGGTATTGTGCTTTTTTCAATCACATAGCACCAGTCTATAGCACTACAATGATGACCTTCTGTTGGTCTGTATATGCAGTAAATTAAAATAACTGCCTTGAATAAAATTGCTCTCTCAAAATGGCCGTACTGAACGTCTTGAAATAGGCCTCTGTCTCTTTAAGAAGCTTTCCGCCACGCCCCCTTCAGCACACTACTGTGGCATTGAAACAACAACACTGTGCGGGGAGGGGGCTCTGCTGAGCTGAGGAGCAGTGGTTGGGGGCTTGGCTGGTGACGAAAGGTCCAGAGGCGTCTCCAGGAGGTGGGGGCGTTCCTAGGAGGACTGAGGCGTAGCTACACCTAAAATGGCCGCCGTCTAAGTTTTTACTGATTACTCAAAAATATGTGAATGAGCCGAGGCAACGCTCCAGGCACGTGTTTAATGAGGGAACGACATAATAACAGGATATAAAGCTTGAAAAAGTCGATTTTACACAATACCCCCCCTTTAAAAAAAATAATATCACTGAATGAATCTTCCCAAAAGGCGTAAGGCTGGGATTTTGAAATAATTTGCCCATCGTCAGTTATATCGTCAAATATATCGTTATCGTGATATTTCTTTTTTATATCGTGATATAGATTTGAGGCCACATCGCCCGGCTCTGCTAGAAATGATATAAACGTGTCATATTTATAGTTTATTTTATATCATAACTGTGCAGAATCATCGTAGTTTTATTGGCCCTGCGCTCAAACAAACACACGCAGACATGACAGTGACCAGTAGAGGGCAGTCACGTGTGGTCCCAGCACACACACACACACACACACACACACACACACACACACACACTGGGACTGGGTTGAGGTCACGCTGACGTCAGAAGCTCCTCACTGGTCACATTCACTCGCACGCGGCTCCTGAGAGAAACTGCTAAGGACCGGTGGATTACACGGACGTTCTTCACATCTGACGTTCTTCACATCTGTTTGGACTAGTCTTCGTGACGGCACGTTCTTCAGTCGGGTCGTAGTATGAGTAGTAACGGTAGTACTTACGTTTGGAGGCAGGGCGGCGTAGCTCTTCAGTCGGGTCCAGACCTCGCCGCTGAAGCTGGAGTCAGGAAAGACCTCAGTGACGAGGCCGAGGTCGCAGGCCTGAGCCGCCGTCAGCTTCTTATTGAACAGCAGCATCTCGGACGCCTGACGCCAGAGACCACAGGACAACAGAGGTATTACTCACAGAGGAGAGAACTTCCCAGAGCTCTTCACGCTGACCTTGGCGTTTCCCATCATCTTGGGGAAGGTGTAGGAGGAGCAGCCCTCGGCGCTCTGGCCCAGCTGAGAGAACGGCGTGTGGAACGTGGCCTGGACGAACAAAACTCACGTCAACAACAGCACGAGAAGACGCCACTGTTACAAAACACCAGCAGGGGGCAGCACTGTGTGGGTTTACAGTCAAAGAATGACAAAAACAGAAAATAACTTGAAGTCACATTTAGTCAGTGGCGTGCCCTCAGGCCAGCAGGGCCTTCTCTGCTGGCCAAATGAAGATAGTATATTTAATTTCTCATTTATTTATATAATGTACAGTTGAGTCGCTTATATTGGTTTTGTTGAGGTGTAACAGTCCGCCCCCAGGGCCTTCAGTAGCTCAGCATCGCCCCCTACAGTTTGTTCGCCTGGGAAAACCGCTAATGTAGCATGGGCAAGACGTTCCAGCCACGCCGAAGAAAACCGGATAAACAGATGTTCCTCTTGGAAACGTCCGAACGAGGTAAAAGTGGATTTACTGATCACGGATATTTTGCGCCGCTTCATTATGAAGAGCTTCGACAGCGGGACGTAGACGCTCGGCCCAGGACAGGAGGAGGGTTTCCCCGCGTCAGCTGCACTGGGACTCGGGAACAGGTACGAGACTACGAGCGCTAAAAAAGGATCTCACACAGCACCAAACTTTAAGTTTAGTATCTTTTTTATTTTAGTCGCTCTGTCAACAAAACATCTCCTAAAACATGGGCGGCACGGTAGCACAGTGGTTAGCACTCGTGCTTCACAGCTAGAAGGTCCGGGTTCGATTCCCACCTGGACGGGGCCTTTCTGTGGAGTTTGCATGTTCTCCCCGTGTCTGCGTAGGTTTCCTCCGGGTACTCCGGTTTCCCCTACCACTAAAAACATGTACAATAGGCCCAGGGACTGCAGGTGGAAATTAGCACAAGTGCTATAACCTGGTACAATGCATCTCTCCTTTCTGAGGCTAATGTAGACTGTACACTGTCCCTGTTCAAATATTGCTAATGAAGGCCCGGACTGAAACTCCACAGCCCGACAAAGTAATGACACTATTCCCAGAGAAATGTCGATTCGTTGCTTGTTCTAATTACGCTTTAGATTCGCAGCCGTTTGTCACGACATTTAAAACATAAACATAGATTCTGCTGATGCGTTTGTTCTTTGACTGAATGAGAGTCGAGTTTGTTTGTACCCGTTCTGTGGCGTAGACCAGGTCGAACAGCCCCAACGCCGTGACGGAGATGCCGACCGCGGGGCCGTTCACCACGGCGACCAGCGGCTTCGGGAAGTCGATGTACGCCTTCACGTACTTCCTACGGCACACACAAGAGGGCGGCGCTGAGTCAGTACAGGGGTCTGTGGACGTCAGGGGCGAGTCCAGTTCAAATAAACATCGTAAAGGAAGAGTTGTTCACTGTGACATTAGAACCAGGATGAAAACGAGAGTAAAGATCTTCACCTGCGACGTCTTCACTTAAAGCCCAAATACTAGTGTGTCTCTTAAAGTGATCGTCTGTAAGAGTGAAATTTGAAAGTAACCAATCAAATTCCTCCCCTCTTTAACAGAGCAGGAACAGGATTAAACTCCTCCCCCTCCTCCTGATTGATCCTGACCGGCTGGTTCACAGGAAAAGCTCGTCTCATTGGCAACGGCGTACGTTTGGTGTTAGTCCGTAATGAAAGAGACAGTGACGAGGCGCCGGAGAGCATCTGCAGCGGCTCCAGTCTGAACGTATCGAAGTGCCAATCGATGTTTTTAGTGCCACTGTTAGAGAACTATTGCCTAAATATCCCTGTAATGAGTCTACAGTAAGGAGGTCTAAGAAAAAGAAAAAGGAGAAAGGATTAGGGTTAGGGTTAGAAAGGAGTTCGGGAAAGTGGCCTGTATGCTAACTATCATAGCCACTTTAGCATAGCGACCTCTGATGCTAATTCACTGGCGATTAGGAGCCATTAAAAGAAGAAGAACAGCTGTTGGTGATGTCACTTCCCCTTCCTCTGGGTAAGGACGGTCGAACTGGGCAAATGCAGCTGAAGCTCTAGTTCCCTAACGGCATAGAGATCTAACAGTTTCCCCGAGGTTTACTGGTTTGGCGGAGGGGGTGTGGTTACACTCCACGCTGCCGGGTAAAAAGTGTTTTAGCGAATTTTATTATTTGTAACAATTTATTGTTCGAATTTGTATATGATACACAATTAATTCAGTTTAAAGAGCTACTAAACACCCCTTCCAGATCTTACTCCACCCACTCCCAAAATTCAAAAAACTCAGAGAAAGAGGCGTGGCGGGAGGCTTTGGGGGGACGCGGGGAGGGGGAGTGTGTGGGCGGTCTCTGCTCTGTTGACAGTCTCAGGGCCAGAGTGACTCCCGTTATGCCGCATTTAGACGATGTGGCGCCACTTTCCCGGACACTTCAGCCTCTCGTACCGGCTAGCTTCTCCGGACATGTGGCGCCACTTTCCCGGACACTTCAGCCTCTCGTACCGGCTAGCTTCTCCGGACATGTGGCGCCACTTTCCCGGACTCTCGAGCCTCTCGTCCCGGCTACATGCCGAGCACACGCGGCGGACATGTGGCGCTCGTATCTCCCCGTTCCCCCTCCTGGCTTTAGCGGACACTCAGTCACACACTGCCCCGCTCTGAGCCTCCAAGGCAGGGGATGGCTAACCGCTGCCCCGGTGTCTGTGAGCTCTCCCTGGGGGAGATTACAGTAAAAAGCCCTCAGCCCCGTCTCATAAACACTGACAGCCCTGATGAGCTCTGTCTGCCCGATACAGCTTTATGTGTCTGTAGTTTCAACGTGAAAACATCCAGCCATGTCACTAAATAAGTGAATCTGGGTATTTTGGGGTTACATTTGTCTTTTTTAAGGAGGAGATGTCGGGGATGTGAGTGCTGTGGTTCACACACGGAGCGGAGCCCGTAGATCAAATCCCCGTCTCGGGTCTTTTCTCCTCATCCTCCCGCTCCCTGGCCGCTCTGTGCGGCCGCTCCCTGGCCGCTCTGTGACCGGCATGTTGGGCTCACGTCACAAAACAGCTACTAAACTACCTGACTAAAGTTACTGCCCTAGAAGCGCTGCGCTAAAGAACTAACTAAATACTATGCTAATAAATTGCTAACTTGAAAATCGATGTAAAACGCTCGCTCGCTATTCCAACTCCAACTCGCTACGGGGGCGTGTGCGAGACTTGGCTTTTATACCCGAGCAGCAGAGCGACGGACGTCACACACACAACGTGACGTCACACCGCTTGCAGAGCCAATGGGGAGGACAGGCACGAGATTCAAATGTAGTGCAGCCGAAAATGTAGAGAGGGCGCTACACAGACGATTTTAGGCTTAAGTGAGATTTTATCTAATTTGCACTAAAATGTCAAAACATTGACCAGGACATGTAGAGAGCACTATAAGAAACATATTAATGCAGTTTATAAGCTCAAAAAAGTTGATTTGGTGCTTAGTTGTCCTTTAAGTAACTGCAAAGCATTTTGATGAGGTAGGAAACAATACTATGTTTTAGAAAGTTTAAGAATGTAATATAGCATTGTTAGATTAGCCTAATGTAGACAACCATTATTTAATTTTCCTCATATTCATGTTTAATATTCATCAGTGAGTTCCACAGTTTATGAGTCTGTGTTCTGTAACTTCATTGACTTCATGTGAAACTGATGCTTCAGCTTCACCTCAACAGTTTGGGCTAAACTCAACTGTTCCATCTGTAAAAAACGCGGACTCGGACTGGATTGAACAGGCGTAGTTTTACTTCAAGTACCGTCACTGAAGATGGACAACTCCTGTACGACTGAGAGCTTACACAGACATTACTTACTTCACATCAAAGTAAGATTTTGCACATTTTATAGAACGTGTAGAACATTCCAGACTATCACTTTAATCAACAGCAACTGTGAAACCTCCAGTGTATAAACCCCCATTCCTCTGCAGACCCCGAGTCCAGACCTGAGCAGCTCTCCTGCCTGCTTGGCCATCAGCTCCACTCCTCCGTCTGGGATCTTCGTGAAGTTCGTCAGGTCATTTCCGCTGCAGTAAAAGTCTCCGGCTCCTGAGGAAACCAACACAAACCTTTCAGTTCCCAACAGTTCACTTACAACAAACGTATCTCAATAAACCTCTGACCGGTGAAGACGGTGAGCACGGAGTCGTCGTTCCCCGCCTGCTCCAGCGCCGCGATGATCTCGTTGTACATCTGCAACACAGACTCGCACGTTCATCCCTTTGCACAACGCCGGGCCACACACAGGCTGCTGCCGACTCCCACACAGGACATGACCATGTTTGGATTACAGCGTCATCTCGGTCACAGCCTTTCCTGCTACACGTGGATACCAAACATGTCAGTGTTTGTGAATGAATGAGCGTGGGAAAGACCAGGGAGCCACACAGCCATGATGGAGTCACTTCCTGGATTAATCTACAGCTCAAAGCCACAAAACGTCAGAGAATAAACATCGTAAAAAGAGAGTTTGGGCTGATTTTACTCTGACAGAATTCAAACGAAGACGGAGAACACGTCTTACCCCTGTGGTGATGGCGTTGTCGTGTCTTACCCCTGTGGTGATGGCGTTGTCGTGTCTTACCCCTGTGGTGATGGCGTTGTCGTTTCTTACCCCTGTGGTGATGGCGTTGTCGTGTCTTACCCCTGTGGTGATGGCGTTGTCGTGTCTTACCCCTGTGGTGATGGCGTTGTCGTTTCTTACATGATGGCGTTGTCGTGTCTTACCCCTGTGGTGATGGCGTTGTCGTGTCTTACCCCTGTGGTGATGGCGTTGTCGTGTCTTACCCCTGTGGTGATGGCGTTGTCGTTTCTTACATGATGGCGTTGTCGTTTCTTACCCCTGTGGTGATGGCGTTGTCGTGTCTTACCCCTGTGGTGATGGTGTTGTCGTTTCTTACATGATGGCGTTGTCGTGTCTTACCCCTGTGGTGATGGCGTTGTCGTGTCTTACCCCTGTGGTGATGGCGTTGTCGTGTCTTACCCCTGTGGTGATGGCGTTGTCGTTTCTTACATGATGGCGTTGTCGTTTCTTACCCCTGTGGTGATGGCGTTGTCGTGTCTTACCCCTGTGGTGATGGCGTTGTCGTGTCTTACCCCTGTGGTGATGGCGTTGTCGTTTCTTACATGATGGCGTTGTCGTTTCTTACCCCTGTGGTGATGGCGTTGTCGTTTCTTACCCCTGTGGTGATGGCGTTGTCGTGTCTTACCCCTGTGGTGATGGCGTTGTCGTGTCTTACCCCTGTGGTGATGGCGTTGTCGTGTCTTACCCCTGTGGTGATGGCGTTGTCGTTTCTTACATGATGGCGTTGTCGTTTCTTACCCCTGTGGTGATGGCGTTGTCGTGTCTTACCCCTGTGGTGATGGCGTTGTCGTGTCTTACATGATGGCGTTGTCGTGTCTTACCCCTGTGGTGATGGCGTTGTCGTGTCTTACCCCTGTGGTGATGGCGTTGTCGTTTCTTACCCCTGTGGTGATGGCGTTGTCGTTTCTTACATGATGGCGTTGTCGTGTCTTACCCCTGTGGTGATGGCGTTGTCGTGTCTTACCCCTGTGGTGATGGCGTTGTCGTTTCTTACATGATGGCGTTGTCGTGTCTTACCCCTGTGGTGATGGCGTTGTCGTGTCTTACCCCTGTGGTGATGGCGTTGTCGTTTCTTACCCCTGTGGTGATGGCGTTGTCGTTTCTTACATGATGGCGTTGTCGTGTCTTACCCCTGTGGTGATGGCGTTGTCGTTTCTTACCCCTGTGGTGATGGCGTTGTCGTGTCTTACCCCTGTGGTGATGGCGTTGTCGTGTCTTACCCCTGTGGTGATGGCGTTGTCGTGTCTTACCCCTGTGGTGATGGCGTTGTCGTGTCTTACCCCTGTGGTGATGGCGTTGTCGTGTCTTACCCCTGTGGTGATGGCGTTGTCGTTTCTTACCCCTGTGGTGATGGCGTTGTCGTTTCTTACCCCTGTGGTGATGGCGTTGTCGTTTCTTACATGATGGCGTTGTCGTGTCTTACCCCTGTGGTGATGGCGTTGTCGTGTCTTACCCCTGTGGTGATGGCGTTGTCGTTTCTTACATCATGGCGTTGTCGTGTCTTACCCCTGTGGTGATGGCGTTGTCGTGTCTTACCCCTGTGGTGATGGCGTTGTCGTGTCTTACCCCTGTGGTGATGGTGTTGTCGTTTCTTACATGATGGCGTTGTCGTGTCTTACCCCTGTGGTGATGGCGTTGTCGTTTCTTACCCCTGTGGTGATGGCGTTGTCGTTTCTTACCCCTGTGGTGATGGCGTTGTCGTTTCTTACCCCTGTGGTGATGGCGTTGTCGTTTCTTACATCATGGCGTTGTCGTGTCTTACCCCTGTGGTGATGGCGTTGTCGTTTCTTACATCATGGCGTTGTCGTGTCTTACCCCTGTGGTGATGGCGTTGTCGTTTCTTACATGATGGCGTTGTCGTGTCTTACCCCTGTGGTGATGGTGTTGTCGTTTCTTACATGATGGCGTTGTCGTGTCTTACCCCTGTGGTGATGGCGTTGTCGTTTCTTACCCCTGTGGTGATGGTGTTGTCGTTTCTTACCCCTGTGGTGATGGCGTTGTCGTTTCTTACATCATGGCGTTGTCGTGTCTTACCCCTGTGGTGATGGCGTTGTCGTTTCTTACATCATGGCGTTGTCGTGTCTTACCCCTGTGGTGATGGCGTTGTCGTTTCTTACATGATGGCGTTGTCGTGTCTTACCCCTGTGGTGATGGCGTTGTCGTGTCTTACATGATGGCGTTGTCGTGTCTTACCCCTGTGGTGATGGCGTTGTCGTGTCTTACCCCTGTGGTGATGGCGTTGTCGTTTCTTACCCCTGTGGTGATGGCGTTGTCGTTTCTTACCCCTGTGGTGATGGCGTTGTCGTGTCTTACCCCTGTGGTGATGGCGTTGTCGTTTCTTACCCCTGTGGTGATGGCGTTGTCGTTTCTTACCCCTGTGGTGATGGCGTTGTCGTTTCTTACCCCTGTGGTGATGGCGTTGTCGTGTCTTACCCCTGTGGTGATGGCGTTGTCGTTTCTTACCCCTGTGGTGATGGCGTTGTCGTTTCTTACCCCTGTGGTGATGGCGTTGTCGTGTCTTACCCCTGTGGTGATGGCGTTCTTCTTGGCCGGCCGGTTGAGCTTGATGGTGGTGATCTTGTCTTCCGTCGTCACCAGCAGCGTCTCGTACTGAGCGCTCGCACTCCCAGAAGGCTGTGCGGCGACGGAGGCGGCCCCTCCCCCATCGGCCGCCACCAGGGAGCCAATCAGATCGCAGTACTGCTGACGGGCGTCGTCCTGGCGACACAAACAGGAGTGAGTCAAAACCCGGGTCTGGATTCAGGTCCGGGTCAGTACCTGTGAGGTGTCCCCCATGGCCTTCCACGCGTCCCACTTGGCCTTGTTGATGAAGTCCAACATCCCGGGCCGCGGCGTGGAGCAGGGCCCGAGCGTGGACTGTTTGAACAGGGCGTAGATCTTCAGCTTCACGTCGTTCCCCGGGTCCCGCCTCAGGGACGACAGCCTGGACTTGGCCTCCTCGAACTGCTCCACCGTGGCTCCTGCCCGCGAGAAACCATGCCCATATATGGAGTTCCAGCCAATGATACGACTCCATTCACAGCCAGGCCTCATGTTTAACCTCTTAACCCCCGCCTGAACCGAGCACATCGTCTCCAGTTCGGCTTCACCCAAATCTAAAGGGCTTCTAAAAAATAGCAACAAAAACAAGGATGTAAATGCAATAAAGCTATGAAGAAGTGGAAAAAAATGCAAGAAAAAAAGCCACAGAAAAAAAGCGACAAGTGACAAAAAAAATAAAAAGTGGCCATTTTTTTTTAAAGCGACAAAACAGTGATGAAAAAGTGAAGAAGAAAAAAATCGGACAAAAATGCTATAAAAAAGCAAGGAAAAAGATCCATTTAGATTCGTTTTGTAGGACTTTTGTAGGCTTTTAGATTTGGGCAAAACTGAACTGGAGAAAATTCAGTCGGTTAAGGTGGGGAGGTTAAATAATTGTTAATGTTAAATGAGCAAAAAGAGGCACTGAGTGAGAGTGAGAATGACTTATTTTTCCAGTTCCACAGTAAGAACAATAACACATGCCGGAAGAGTCCATATTTTAATGGCAAACAAAATCAAACAGAATGTGGTTCAATCACAGATCGTCTCTGATCAATCCTGAAACACTGTGAATGCGGTTGTAACGATGTTTGGCCACTAGATGTCACTGTGGAGAGATGTTTTTTCGAACTATGACTCAAAGCTTCAGCAAAATCGCTTCAAACGTTTTGGAGTTTCATAAAGCCTTACTTTGACCATCCCTATTTAAACTAAGTGTAAAACTAAGACAGGGATTTCTCTGGATTGCCACAGATTTCTTATATACCAGTGTTCCTTTACTTTAGACCTGGATCACATGAGGTCAGACCTAGAATGACTGCACTCACCCATCCTCAGAGGAGACGAGGCCGTGTGGAACTTCACAGATGAAACAAGGGACGGACGGACAAATCTAGGAAACACAAAATAACATTTCAGCGACAACATGCAGATGTTTGGGGCTGGTTCATGGACCTCCCTGTGATTCAGCGGTTGATCCACATGAAACACAAACTCACACAAGGTTCAACATCTTCTCTGAGGCACAAAGACAAGACACAGACTTTCTGATGTTATGTGATGGGATCTCACGCAGGATCAATACACGAGTGTGCGGCTCATCACTTCTTTCCAAATCTGATTGTAACCAGGGTTAAAATCCCCTAATGTTGCCCAGTGGTTGTCTTCCCCACTGTCTCTTCAGTCCCTGAAGGCACCGGGTCACATGATCCTAATTAGCGAATCCCAGGTGCTATATAAGCTGCCTTGACTCCACTCTCCTCAGTTGTGTGGGAGAGGAGCCAAGGGACAGCAGCTGCAGAGCCAGATCGGTTGGGCTTTGCTGGGGGACCTGATTTGTGTGATTCTTGTGAACTGGCCAGGTGCCTTGTCTTGGGTCCAACTGTGTGGACCCTGTGTGGACCCATCCACACAGGGTCCAACTGTGTGGATGGCGAGCTATAGAATGAAGCCTGGAGCCTAAGGACGTCCCTCATCGTGTAAACTTCAACTGCCCATGGTCCAGTAGGAGGCTTCGCAGCCTGTCCCTTTTCCTCCCACCTCCTCAATCCGAGCGCAACCACAACTCACCTCGAACAGTACAGACAATATCGCGTCTGGACATTTTCCTCGATTTCCATAACCCTACAAGGGCAATCCATGCGCACTGATTGATGGACTATCGGACTAATCTTTTTGGGTTTTCTTTTTGTCGGTACCCAACCGAAGATCTAGGCGAACCCATTATTGTTTGTTGGCTTGAATTATGCACTTTGTGGAATACCGGTAACATGAACACTGCAGTATTGTAAATATTTTGTTTGGTTTGTTATGTATCACTTTATATTCAATATATTCACCGTAAATGTCCCAACATTGATTCTTTGTCTTTTTATTTACTGCCCTACCCTCCAGTAGTCGATCCCAGTTCTTCTGGTACCAGCCCATTCGGATTTATAACATTACTCTGTTGATACTCCGGTATTAACTAACTACTTGTTACATGATCATTCACTGACTTTGAAATCGTGTCATAATATTATTTTACAAAGTGACAAACAGTCTTATGAAGATCATCCCAGGAGGATAGGGTAAAGGTCACAGACGCAGCATTCCTGAAAACAATCCAAGTTTTCAAACGAGATTTGCTTAAATATGACCACAGCGGTTCGTTTCGACAGGTCCCGAATATTATTTAATTTCATGATTTTCAATTGACAAGTAAAAAAAAAAAAAGGGAAATTAGTAATACTATAAGCGAGAAATATATTTGTTTATGTTTGAAGTTAATGTCGCTAAAGAAAAGTGCGTTGCTCTTTGGACCTGAAGTGTCAGGCTCGGTTCGTGTCCAATGTGACCCCCCCAGCAAAAAACAGCCTCCGTAAAGCTCTAAAAACCCATGTCCTTCGCGCTTAAACTGCCCCTAACGTCACAGGTTCTGATTTCTCACCGCGACAGAAGCAGCAAACGTCGAGCAGCGAGGGTTTTCAGAGCGACACCGGCCATGAGTCGACGGAGAGCGGCCAAAGTTCAGCGGCAGAGACGGGGAGGAGAGAAGCTACAGCGTAGTTAGCAGCGTTAGCATTAGCGTTAGCACAGTTAGCATTAGCCGCCGCTGTGTTTACATCCGGACTTCCGCATTTGCTCGCGCTCTCATTGGCCAGACGAGGGTTAGTGCTACGTAAGCACGAAGCGATCAGGAATAAAATATATATATTAGAGGTTTTATTTTTATATTCAGTGACATTTTAAAGTGACCTACACACAGTAATAGAAATAATATATTTGTATTTTGCGCTTTCTTAACATAATATGTAGGAGTGGGTACTACTCTTACCCCCCACATGAACCAAGTGCATTTTCTCCAGTTCGACTTCACCCAAATCTAAAAGCTTCTCAACTGGAGAGCTTGGCCAGAGTAACACTTCATTTGAAAGCTAAGACCTGCCAAACTGATCGTAATTTTTTTGTTGCCATGTTTATGTCACATTTTTTAAGTGTTTTTTTCTGTGTTTTTTATAGCTTTTTTTGTCGTGTTTTCGTCGCATTTTTGACGCTCGTTTGAAAGAAGCGTTTAGATTTGGGTAAAGCCGAACGGGAGAAAATGTGCTCGGTTCAGGCGGGGGTTAAGAGGTTAATATTGGATAATGAATCAGTCAATTGATCGAGTAACAGCCTGGCCCCGTGTGTTGGGCTCCTGGATAAAGGTGACGGGCCCCTGGATAAACCCCGGTCCCGTGCAGGTGACGGGTCCCTGGATAACCCCCGGGCCCGTGGAGGTGACGGGCCCCTGAATAAACCCCCGGGCCCGTGGAGGTGATGGGTCCCTGGATAACCCCCGGTCCTGTGGAGGTGACGGGCCCCTGGTTAAACCCCTGTCCCGTGCAGGTGACGGGCCCCTGGTTAACCCCCTGTCCCGTGCAGGTGACGGGCCCCTGGTTAACCCCCTGTCCCGTGCAGGTGACGGGGCCCCTGGTTAAACCCCCGGCAGCAGCAGTTTCCATTGACGGGCGCGTCCTCTCCCCGCGGGATCAGTCTTTGTGCCGGAGTCAAAGGGAAAAGCCGACACAGCGCGGCCGCAGAAGCCTCCCTTTGTGCGGGACACGCCGGACCCCGTCCCGCCGCAGTATAAATATCCACGTCCAACTTTTCACACGCACTGAGCGGACCAACGAGACACGCACCATGTCGCAGTACTCTGGGAAGGTGAGTGCACAGCTGGGGTTTTGGAGGAGCAGAATCTGGACCAACTCTGACTCCAGTTTTTACAGCGCCGAGTCCAGTTTGCTGTGAGCGGGTTTTATTATTCCAGGGAACTTTCCTCCATAGATCCAGGCAGGAACTTATGGACCCCCCCATTTCACTCTCTGGGACATGCAGGGCTTTGTGCCGTTTAACCGTATCAGTTTGGTTCCATATCAAAAGCAGGAAGCGAGGAAAAAAAACGACAAAAAAAAAACCTGCAATATCTTTAGATCCAGGTTGTGCTGTTGGTCAGTGAAGTTTCAGCCCAATTTTCTTCCACATTTTTCCCCCCCATTTTATTTATTGTTTAAATCTTTTTGTCCCATTTTTCCTAATTTTTTACACATGTTTTGTTCTTATTTTTCCAATTTCTTTCCCTAACTTTTGCCAATTTTATCAGGAATATTTTCCAATTTCCTCCAATTTTCCCCCTGATTTATTCCCTATTTTTCCCCAATATTTTCCCACATTTCTTGACAGTGGAGCTGAAGCCGATATTGTAAACGTGCAGCTCTTCCACACATTATTCTTCTGTTTTCCGGTTCTAGACGATGAGTATTTAGGTATAGATATCGTTCAGGCATCGGTATCGAAATAACGGGACACGGCCCGAGACGTGGTTTCACTTTTCCTTCTTTTATTTTTAGAACGCTTTATCGATGGCAAATTCATAGCCTGATTTCTTGGAGGTTTTGATCCCATTAAACAAACGCTGTAATATCTGGACGGGCCGAGATTTTGTGAAACGACATCTCATTTTCTCCGGTTCGACTTTACCCAAATCGAACAGAGTAACACCTCATTTGAAAGCTAAGACCCACAAGATTTATCCTTGTGTTGTCGTTACATTTTTGTTGTTTTTTCACCCTGATTTCATCACTAATTTAACGCTTAAAATACAGTAGTGAAGTTGTTTTTTAAAGTCTCGTCTCGTGGAATTGGTGCCGTGACCCGCCGCTCATAACTCGTATAGTTTTTTACTCATCAATTGCCTCAGTTTTATATAAAAATGTGAAGTAAAAAGTTTTACACAGTACAGGCCTTTTATTATGGTCAGTTTCTGAGCCATATCTCCGTATTTATTATTCTTTCCTTTTCGCCTGCAAAGTCTCTCTCGGAGCCCGAACTGGAGAGGTTAAAGTGTTGCTTTTGCAGATCACCTTTTACGAGGGGAAGTGCTTCACTGGGAGGAAGCTGGAGGTCAGAGGAGACTGTGACAACTTCCAGGACCGTGGCTTCATGAACAGGTTTGTCCTGAAGCTGAGGGTACCAGTCTGGTGTCGGGAAAAGTAAAAGTATCAAAAGCAGGGACCGAAAATAAAATATTTAAAGTCTTTATATTTTTAGTTTTGATGCTGTTAGTTACCAACATTTAAAAGAAAAAAAGTGAAAGACAAGTTGACTTATTTTTTTATTTTTTTTAAGTGGAAACTGTTGGGATAAATCTGGGAAAAAACATGGAGGGAAAAAAAAGTGATTGGTTTTCATAGGATTTTTTTTTTTTACATTTTGGGAAAATTTGGAAGAAGAAAAAAAACATTGAGGGGAAAATGGGGAAATACACAAAAAAAAAAAAAAAAATTGGAGGAAAAAAAACCCGAAACAATTTTGGGGAAATTTAGGGGAAAATAAATTGAAAAAGGATGGGAAAAAATGTGTTAAAAATTGGGGGGGGGGAAAAGAGATTTGTTTTCATAGGATTTTTTTTTTTTACATTTTGGGAAAATTTGGAATTAGAAAAAAAAATTTGAGGGGAAAATGGGGAAATAAAAATAAATAAATAAAAAAAATTGGAGGAAAAAAACCCGAAACAATTTTGGGTAAATTTAGGGGAAAATAAATTTGAAAAAACATGGGGAAAAATGTGTTAAAGGTTGGGGGGAAAAATAAGTATTTTTTCTGCCCATTTGTTGTTAAAGAAAGTTTCACCTCAAACAAATGATACGAGTACATGAACATTATTAATCTGTTTAATGGTTCTATTTTACTATATAAAAAAGTATCGTTTAAGTATCAGTATCGCCGAACATCAGTCAGGAGCTTTAGATTTGACCCGGGTTCTTCTCTCGTCTCTGCCTCAGGGTGAACTCCATCCGTGTGGAGAGCGGCGCCTGGATCTGCTACGACCACCCGGACTTCAAGGGGCAGCAGTACATCCTGGAGCACGGAGAGTACCCCGAGTTCCAGCGCTGGAACTCCCACAACGACCACATGGGCTCCTGCAAACCCATCCGCATGGTTAGAGCTGCTTTAGGTCCAGGTTTAGGGTCGCTCTGGGACGGGGGGGACCTCATCTACCCTCCAAGGGTTTTGACATGTCCCACGAGCCGGGGCCGCCGTTTAAGATGAGTTCATTTTGACCTGGACGGTCGGTAGTTACAGGAGCAGTGTCGATTTAGATTTATTTATTTCAAACTGTCACTGAAGCTCACATGTTTTTAGTTCCTTCTTTTGCTTCTGATTTAGTTTTTAGGAGCCGACTGAAATATCTGCTTTTAGACACAGTTCTCTGTTCAGTATTGAGAATATTACTTGCTCAAATATGACTAAGTATTTCAGCGTATGAAATGAAGACTAGTTCAGTCATATTTAACTCCTGGTTTCATCCCTGATTTCCTCCTGATTTCCTCCTTGATTCCCTCCTGATTTTCTCCCTGGTTCTTCCCTGATTTCCTCCTGATTTCCTCCTGGTTTCCTCCCTGGTTCCCTTCTTGTTCCTCCTGGTTTCCTCCCTGGTTCCCTCCTGATTTCCTCCCTGGTTCTTCCCTGATTTCCTCCCTGGTTCTTCCCTGATTTCCTCCCTGGTTTCCTCCTGATTTCCTCCCTGGTTTCCTCCTGATTTCCTCCTGGTTTCCCCCTGATTTCCTCCCTGGTTTCCTCCCTGGTTCCCTCCTGGTTTCCTCCCTGGTTCCTCCCGGGTTTCCTCCCTGGTTTCCTCCTGGGTTCCCTCCTGGTTCCCTCCTGGTTCCCTCCTGATTTCCTCCTGATTTCCTCCTGGTTCCTCCCTGGTTTCCTCACTGGGTTCCCTCCTGGTTTCCTCCTGGTTCCCTCCTGGTTTCCTCCTGGTTTCCTCCTGGTTCCTCCTCACTCTGGCCTCTGTGACCCTCAGCATGGTGAGCATTACCGCATCGAGCTGTTCGAGGGCTGTAACTTCTCCGGTCAGTGCGTGGAGATGTGCGACGACTGCCCGTTCCTCCAGAGCCGCGGCTTCACCAAGAGCTGCATCAACTCCGTCAGAGTCTACGGCGACGGAGCGTGAGTTCAGCACCTGGAGAAGGATCTAAACCGGCTTTAGATCCTTCAGAACTTAGGGCCTAGTTCACTGCAAAGGTCATCTACCTGTCCTCTACCCAGGACAGTCCCGGTTTACCCAGGACAGTCCCGGTTTACCCAGGACAGTCCCGGTTTATTCAGGACAGTCCCAGTTTACCCAGGACAGTCCCGGTCTACCCAGGACAGTCCCGGTTTACCCAGGACAGTCCCAGTTTACCCAGGACAGTCCCAGTTTACCCAGGACAGTCCCGGTTTACCCAGGACAGTCCCAGTTTACCCAGGACAGTCCCGGTTTACCCAGGACAGTCCCGGTTTACTCAGGACAGTCCCGGTTTACCCAGGACTGTCCCGGTTTATTCAGGACTGTCCCGGTTTATTCAGGACAGTCCCGGTTTACTCAGGACAGTCCCGGTTTACTCAGGACAGTCCCGGTTTACCCAGGACTGTCCCGGTTTATTCAGGACTGTCCCGGTTTACTCAGGACAGTCCCGGTTTACTCAGGACAGTCCCGGTTTACTCAGGACAGTCCCGGTTTACCCAGGACAGTCCCGGTTTACCCAGGACTGTCCCGGTTTATTCAGGACTGTCCCGGTTTATTCAGGACAGTCCCGGTTTACTCAGGACAGTCCCGGTTTACCCAGGACTGTCCCGGTTTATTCAGGACTGTCCCGGTTTATTCAGGACAGTCCCAGTTTACCCAGGACTGTCCAAGTTTACCCAGGACAGTCCAAGTTTACCCAGGACAGTCCCGGTTTACCCAGGACAGTCCCGGTTTACTCAGGACAGTCCCGGTTTACCCAGGACTGTCCCGGTTTATTCAGGACTGTCCCGGTTTACTCACGACTGTCCCGGTTTACTCACGACTGTCCCGGTTTACTCACGACTGTCCCGGTTTTCTCAGGACAGTCCCGGTTTACCCAGGACAGTCCCGGTTTACCCAGGACTGTCCCGGTTTATTCAGGACTGTCCCGGTTTATTCAGGACAGTCCCGGTTTACTCAGGACAGTCCCGGTTTACCCAGGACTGTCCCGGTTTATTCAGGACTGTCCCGGTTTATTCAGTACAGTCCCAGTGTACCCAAGACTGTCAAAGTTTACCCAGGACAGTCCAAGTTTACCCAGGACAGTCCCGGTTTACCCAGGACAGTCCCGGTTTACTCAGGACAGTCCCGGTTTACCCAGGACTGTCCCGGTTTATTCAGGACTGTCCCGGTTTACTCACGACTGTCCCGGTTTACTCACGACTGTCCCGGTTTACTCACGACTGTCCCGGTTTTCTCAGGACAGTCCCGGTTTACTCAGGACAGTCCCGGTTTACTCAGGACAGTCCCGGTTTACCCAGGACTGTCCCGGTTTATTCAGGACTGTCCCGGTTTACTCACGACTGTCCCGGTTTACTCACGACTGTCCCGGTTTACTCACGACTGTCCCGGTTTTCTCAGGACAGTCCCGGTTTACTCAGGACAGTCCCGGTTTACTCAGGACAGTCCCGGTTTACCCAGGACTGTCCCGGTTTATTCAGGACAGTCCCGGTTTACTCACGACTGTCCCGGTTTACTCACGACTGTCCCGGTTTACTCACGACTGTCCCGGTTTACCCAGGACAGTCCCGGTTTACCCAGGACAGTCCCGGTTTACCCAGGACAGTCCCGGTTTACTCAGGACAGTCCCAGTTTACTCAGGACAGTCCCAGTTTACTCAGGACAGTCCCAGTTTACTCAGGACTGTCCCAGTTTATTCAGGACAGTCCAGGTTTACCCAGGACAGTCCCGGTTTACTCAGGACAGTCTAAGCCTTGAGCCCTCTGTCCAGTGTCCCAGTGGGTTTCTCCAAAACCATTGATTAGTCCCGGTTTTCCACAAGCTTTCTCTTTTGGCCTGAACTCTTCATCACTTTACAGCAAACCAGTCCCGTTAATCGACACTAGACTTTTAAAAACCTGAAGTTCGATGATTCAACGTTGGTGAAAGGTCTGAGTTTGGCTCCTCCCACACACTCCCATCGTGTCCCTTCTTTAATCTGGAGACTCTGGTCACACTCGTGGACATTCATTTAAAACAGTGTTATATTGTAAATGGTCTTCATGTGTTTTTTGTACTTGTGTTTATTTGTTATTTAAATGTCTTTTTAACGTCTTAGGGATCAGGAAGTACTGTAACGCTTTATGTTCAGATAAATGTGTAATGATAAATAGATCGATTTGGTTTTAAATTAACAGATCAGATTTCTGCCTATTGTGTTTGACTCTTAACCCAGTGCCTTTTCCCCAGTTCAGCTTTACCCAAATCCATAGGTTCACAGCCTACAGGCCAGCTTTGTGTTAATAATAAGTGATTGTAATAGTTCCACACCTGACCCGGGTCTCTGCTGCAGCTGGGTGATGTACGAGGAGCCGAACTTCCGCGGCCGCATGTACATCGTGGAGCGCGGCTGTTACTGCAGTCACAACGAGTGGCAGGCCCAGAACCCCAACATCCAGTCCATCCGCCGCGTGGTCAACTACTTCTGATCCCTCCGCCGACCTCTGCTGACCTCCGCTGACCTCTGCTGAGACATGTGACAAATAAAACACGGACTGCAAACAATACAACCACTTTTCTATCAAACGCCTCTGTGTGCCTTTGTTCTGTTTGTGCGGAGCTTGAGGACGTTTGGACCTCGGTGTTTGGATTTAGAAAACAATATTTGCACCTGGAAACACAGAAACACCTCATATCCACAAAATAACAATTATTATTCCACTGAATCCACTTCCCTCTGTAGATTTTCAAGGGCCGACCCTCCCCATTGTAGCCTAAAGTAAACTTTCATTTGTCATATATCGTAGAATAATATTATTATTATAAGCAGTGGATATGCCTTTAAGACTGAAATTATCATCACAACAACCCACTGATTTGAGTCCTGTGTTTTACGTGCTGTTTCAGGTGGAAAACATAAAAGTTCCCTATAGGCTCGTGACCCACTGAAATTAGTTCCACAACCCACTTTTGGGTCCCGACCCACCAGTTGAGAATCACTGTTTGACATGATTAAATAAGTGGGATGTTCTGCCCGGACATTTTAAAAGTACTGAAACTATTTCACTAGTTCTAAAAATGGTATGTGATCTCAGGTACTTTATCTCTTATTTGCATAATATTATTTCTCAAATCCATCTGAAGGGCCAGAGGTCTGTCCTGGAGGGCCGGATTTGGCCCCCGGGCCGGACGTATCGGCTAAATGCTAAAAACATGACCTTTCCCCCATAGTAACAAAACATGTGGCCTATGAAAACGTGCTCTGGAAAGGCTCACCCCCGTGAAAGTAAAGCAAGAAAAACATATTTATTCCCTGATATAGTTTTTATTTATATATTTATGAACAATTCTCATCATTCACTCAAATGACTTTGGCAACACGTTGAAACGAGAAAGTCAGAGTTCCCGAATAACTCAAATAGACTGAGTATTGAGAACATGGTCCAATGCCAAATATCCACAGGCCCAAAGCCCCAGGTGCCCAGGTCTAAACAAATACACATATTACAAAAAGAAAACAAAACTGAATATAGAAATAACAAAACTCAAACATTGTGACTAATAAACCAAAAAGTGAAGTCAACTTTAAATGTCACCAAAAAAAGACAAGTCGCTCCTACTCTGGCTCGTCCATTATCCCTGTATTTGTTTCATAATAAATATTACAGTGAAGTTTCTCTAAACTGATTATGACGCTCGAACATTTGCGGACGCGTCGAGCTCTGATGTTTCCGACCTGGACGACTGAAACCACTCCGGGAAACATTTGATCCTGGGCCGAGTTTCTGACAAACGTCCCGGACCAAAGTCAGCGGCAACTAATCCAGACTTGGACAAATGAATAAAATACCTCATGACTATTATGTCTTATTTTATTGAAAGATAACTTTGAATAATAAGCGACCGCTGACTCTCAAATGCCTTCAGTTACAATGCGTTTCCATGGTTACAAGGCAAACGTGACTCCATTTTGTTCTTGCGTCGGCGTGAGTATCGGCTCCTGAAGTATAAATGAGCCTTTAGTTTTAACTTATTTTTGATCGCTGCGCAAACTCTGAGGTCCCTGCACGACCTCAGAGTTTCCCTGAGTGTTTGGAAAAGATCGTACCGTCTCTACCAGGGTTAGTAAAGCTGTAACCCTGTAGTTCCGAGCTCTACAACAGTTGGTCTTTCAGTCCGAGTCAGAGGTCAATGCCCTGGACGTGTCTGAAACGTGACCCGTGTCTGGATCCTTCAGTTTTGTAGTCGGTCTCGCAGCTCTGAAGACGGGTCGAGTTCACAGAACCCTCGTATCAGGATTGAAGCGGCTCTTTGGCTCTTGTCCACCGCGGTGTCCAGCACAAACTGGGCCTTTTCTCGTCGAGGTTTGTCTCTGACAGACTCCGCCTCCCCCGGGTTTAGCACCGCCTCCTGCTGCAGTCGGTCCAGCAGCTGATGCAGCACCGGCTCCGACACCTTTTCGATGAAGTCCTCGCGAACGGAGCGAAGCAGCGACTGAGGGTCAGCGTGAGGAGAGGGGGGGGGGTCGCCTCTGCTCAGCGGGGGCTCTGGGAGACCACACACAAACAAGCAGCATTTATGAACAAAAACATGTACAATAGACCATACGCAGAGACACGGGGCCACATCATTCAGTATATACGGGAGGTGAAACACATAATAGACCAAGGTCTCAGAAGTGCTTTGTTAACAAATCTTCTGCCTAAATTTGTCATAAAATGTAGTTTGATCTTTATTAAACTCACAGGAATGAATAAACAGTGTCTGCTTAAACTAATACCACCCAAACATCTACATTTGATCATATCTTTATTGGCCATAACATGTAAACATTCACAGGACAGTGAGGAATAAGTGAGTACACCGCCTGAATCTCACTGAACTGCAGCAGTTTTGTAAACAGGAACGATCCTCTTTACAACATTTAGGGAAACTGGGAGAATTCTTTGGCAAAATTAAGGAAAAAATATGTTTAAGAAAATGGGACAAAAATAATAAAAAATAAAAATGGGGAAATATAGAGAAACATATTAGTATTAAATGAACAAAATGAGGGGGGGGGGGGGGGACATTTGAGAATGAGTAAAAATTGGTGCAAAAATAAGTTAAACATTGTGCAAAAAAATGTATAAAACATAGTGGGAGAAAAATCATTTATTTGAGCTAAAACAATCCATTAACTTCCTTTAATCCGGTCCCTGAACCGACAGCATCAAAACTTGAATCTAAATATATAAGATTTATTTTTTCGATCCCGGTAGAACCCAAACTCCCCCGATGCTAAACTGGTGTAGTTTAACGCTCCCCAGTCCTAATCCTGACTGTGGGTAATAATGGACTGACCGGGCAGATCCAGCTCGAGGCTCCACACCTCCCCCTCCTCAGGCCTGCCCTCCTCCCTCACGCTGATGGACACTCGGCTGCTCTCTGGGGGCAGGCACAGCTGGAACAGCGGGGGATAGTTGGGCTCATTATCCATGTCGAACAGCGCCCTCTGGAGGACAGCAGCGGACACATCAGTAACAGAAGAAACAGAAGAAACTCTTAAATGAGTCTGACCTCAGGCTGGACGATCTCGGCGCTGGGGCAGCTCACTCTGTAGTGTCGGTCTATGACCAGCTGACAGCGAGAGGGGGCATCGATGAACTCAGTGGTGCTTCGCTGCTTCGTCTCCACCTGGAACACGGGAACACTTTGTTTCAGAATGACCTAAAGCAGTGGTTCTAGACTGGGGGGTCGAGACACTAAAGTGTTCAGTACGAGCCTTTTCCAGAGAACTTTCCAGACTCTGTTCAAATCAATGTTACTGAATTATGTTGATCTTAAAGGCAAATCTACGGCTTCAATAAAAACACGTGTGTAGTTTATAGAATAAACGAATGACAGTTTTATTTGGGCTCGTCGTCCTGGGCTAATGGTCCTGAAGCCACTTGAGAACCACTGACCTAGAAAAGGTCTGCTCGACTTCTTTAGCTCCTGCTGACTGTAGAAGCTAAAGCTGACTGTAGAAGCTAAAGCTGACAGTAGAAGCTATAGCTGACTGTAGAAGCTAAAGCTGACTGTAGAAGCTATAGCTGACTGTAGAAGCTAAAGCTGACTGTAGAAGCTAAAGCTGACTGTAGAAGCTATAGCTGACTGTAGAAGCTATAGCTGACTGTAGAAGCTAAAGCTGACTGTAGACGCTATAGCTGACTGTAGAAGCTATAGCTGACTGTAGAAGCTCCTGCTGACTGTAGAAGCTATAGCTGACTGTAGAAGCTATAGCTGACTGTAGAAGCTAAAGCTGACTGTAGAAGCTCCTGCTGACTGTAGAAGCTATAGCTGACTGTAGAAGCTATAGCTGACTGTAGAAGCTAAAGCTGACTGTAGAAGCTAAAGCTGACTGTAGAAGCTATAGCTGACTGTAGAAGCTAAAGCTGACTGTAGAAGCTCCTGCTGACTGTAGAAGCTAAAGCTGACTGTAGAAGCTATAGCTGACTGTAGAAGCTAAAGCTGACTGTAGAAGCTCCTGCTGACTGTAGAAGCTATAGCTGACTGTAGAAGCTCCTGCTGACTGTAGAAGCTAAAGCTGACTGTAGAAGCTATAGCTGACTGTAGAAGCTCCTGCTGACTGTAGAAGCTATAGCTGACTGTAGAAGCTCCTGCTGACTGTAGAAGCTATAGCTGACTGTAGAAGCTCCTGCTGACTGTAGAAGCTAAAGCTGACTGTAGAAGCTATAGCTGACTGTAGAAGCTAAAGCTGACTGTAGAAGCTATAGCTGACTGTAGAAGCTATAGCTGACTGTAGAAGCTATAGCTGACTGTAGAAGCTCCTGCTGACTGTAGACGCTATAGCTGACTGTAGAAGCTCCTGCTGACTGTAGAAGCTATAGCTGACTGTAGAAGCTCCTGCTGACTGTAGAAGCTATAGCTGACTGTAGAAGCTATAGCTGACTGTAGAAGCTATAGCTGACTGTAGAAGCTATAGCTGACTGTAGAAGCTATAGCTGACTGTAGAAGCTATAGCTGACTGTAGAAGCTAAAGCTGACTGTAGAAGCTATAGCTGACTGTAGAAGCTATAGCTGACTGTAGAAGCTATAGCTGACTGTAGAAGCTAAAGCTGACTGTAGAAGCTATAGCTGACTGTAGAAGCTATAGCTGACTGTAGAAGCTATAGCTGACTGTAGAAGCTATAGCTGACTGTAGAAGCTAAAGCTGACTGTAGAAGCTCCTGCTGACTGTAGAAGCTATAGCTGACTGTAGAAGCTCCTGCTGACTGTAGAAGCTATAGCTGACTGTAGAAGCTATAGCTGACTGTAGAAGCTCCTGCTGACTGTAGAAGCTATAGCTGACTGTAGAAGCTATAGCTGACCGTAGAAGCTCCTGCTGACTGTAGAAGCTATAGCTGACTGTAGAAGCTCCTGCTGACTGTAGAAGCTATAGCTGACTGTAGAAGCTCCTGCTGACTGTAGACGCTCCTGCTGACTGTAGAAGCTATAGCTGACTGTAGAAGCTCCTGCTGACTGTAGAAGCTATAGCTGACTGTAGAAGCTCCTGCTGACTGTAGAAGCTATAGCTGACTGTAGAAGCTCCTGCTGACTGTAATCAGTCCCTCCAGGATTCCACTTTTGTGATTGTTGCTCAAATGCCTGATTTCACGGACCATTTTTTCAAAAGTTCCAATAAAAAGTTTGAATTTCTCTTTTCGCTGGGAATAAGAAAAGACTTGGACTTTATTTTAAATTGTTGTATCGTCTAAAAAATAAACCCCTCAGACGTGGAAAACAGGCCCCTGTCGGTTTCAAGATTCTTCTGATTTAAATATTGAATGTGTCTGAGCTCCTGTCTGTCCCCGTCCAGAGCTCTGCTGACCTGCTCCTCCTGGATGAATCCACACATGAAAGAGGAGACAGAGCTGCTGTGGAACGGTCGTCCCTCAGCGTCTGTTTGCACGTTCCTGTAGGAGCTGCCTCTGCAGGTACAGCAGGAACCAGACGTTCACAGACACCATAGAAAAATACACATTTGCCTTTTTTTTCTTACAGTCTGACATGAAACCAGAATAAACGTTTACTTTTTAGGTCAATTTGAATTTTAAAAATTATTTCTATTTGTCAAATTCCAGAATAATGAGAGAATGTTCTACACGGTTTTGTTACTTTTACATAATATTTGCAGCATTGTCTTTAAACTGTATATTTTGGGTCAAACGTTTTGGATTTCCTTCCACGAGCTTCTCACAATAGTTGGAGGAGTTTTGGTCCAAACAGAACTGGTGTAACTGAGACACATTCGTAGGCCGCCTTGTGTGCCTATGCCTTTTCAGCTCTGATACATTTAAACTGGACTGAGATCAGGACTTTGTGATGAACTTCAAAACATTGACTTTGTTTTCCTGAAGCCGCTTTAAACCAGTTTGGCTTTGGGTCATGGTCCATTTGGAAGATCCATCTGTCCAAGCTTTAACCTCCTGGATCTGGAGATGTTTCAATAGTCAGTTAAGTCAGTCGGTCCTTACCAGGTCCACAGAGACGTTCCTGGGCAGAAGAAACATGTTGACCTTTAGTTTCTGAGAGAGGTGTTTCCTGGGGGTGCAGAAGAGCAGCACCTGCCCACTCACAACCCGGGGTTTGAAGAGCAGACTCCACACCAGGCCGAACACGGAGAGCCCGGACACTTGGACCACCACGTGGGACTCTGTGATCCTCAGAGGCTCCAGGAACGTCACTCCACTGTCGCTGATATGGGCCACAGCCAGACCACTGTGGGAGAGGTCAGCTGGAACCATGGAGATATGAAAGAACGAGATGTTTGTGAGGAGGAGCTGCTGATGTTTGTGAGGAGCTGCAGATGTTTGTGAGGAGCAGATGTTTGTGAGGAGCTGCAGATGTTTGTGAGGATCAGATGTTTGTGAGGAGCAGATGTTTGTGAGGAGCAGATGTTTGTGAAGGACTCGTACCGGTCTCTGGTTCACAGTGCGGCAGGTGCAGCTCACACACGGCTTCCTCTGGACACTCGATGTCGTACAGAGATCCTGCAGGAGTTCTGCCCGACGACTGCAGCAGCGCCTCGTCCCATTGGACCGTCCTGTACTGAAGCTCCGCCTCCTGAGACACCACAAACACCAATCCCGTGGAAGAGCAGCGGAAGGCTCCGGAGGAAGGGCATCTGAACCTGCAGGAGTCAGCAGTGTCTCAAAGATCTAATACTTTTCTTTTACTGATCCTTCACTGATTCCATGATCTCAGAGCCTGACAGGAGACAGAGGAACAATCGCTGTGTTTGGAGTCACCTGATAATCCTCGATAATCCTCGATAATCCTCGATATGGACCGAGAGGAAACACCAGAGTCAGGTTGGAGAGACTCTGACCTTGGTGTTTATCCAGACAAACAGGGGGAAATGTCTCGGGAGGTGGAAGTCTTAAAAGTCTAACCCGTGTGTTCACCTAAACAGTAACACGACGTGAAAATGAAACGGCTTCATGTATTTACGATCTTCAGAAGAGACGAGGAGGTGGATTTGTTCTTCACTCACGGGACTGAAGCAGAACATCTGCCAGGACGGTCCAAAGCACAGACTGAATGAACTCTGTTTTACTCTGAGCGGAGAGTAACTGCTCTAGAGTACCTCCTTTATAATAATAATTATCTCTTTAATGGTTTAATGGCCCCTGTTAGCTGTGGTGTGCCACAGGGATCTATCTTAGGTCCTCTATTATGTTTTCTTTGTACATGCTGCCCCTGTGGTTCATTTTTTTTAAACATAATATTTCTTTTATGACACTGACAGTTTATCTACACTCTGCTTTTACTGTAATTCCTTCAGTTTTATGTTGATGTTTTATGGGTTGATTTTATCAGCGTCTTGTAATTTTATATAAGCATGAAGCACTTTGAATTGCCTTGTGTATAAATTGTGCTCTATACACAGATAGCACACACTCTGTTAAATCACCTACAGGAAGTAAAGAACTCGTTAACACTTAATGAATAATCCAAAACAGAAATGGTGGTTTAAACACTTTAAACTTTATTGTTGCTCCTAAACGTTGGAACAGTCGTCCCAGAGCATTAGAACCGCTCAGGCTTTAACATGAGCCGAGCAGGATTCAGGGATTCTCATTGTCCCTGCATATTTATATAACCTGCATAATAATAATAATTAATAATTACCTGTATAATAATAATAATTAATAATTACCTGTATAATAAATCTCTGAACAGAGGGGTCTTTTCAGGAGTGAAGCTGCTCTCTGTGTGTGGTTCACTGTGAACAGCAGGAGATTCTGTGGAGAAAGTTCAAAACAAGACAAACATATATTTATTCAGTCAGATTTCCTGCACACGGAAATGTCCTGTAGATAATAAATATATATATATATATATATATATATATATACACACACGTTGTATATTTGTTTTACTTTTATTAGAGTTACTTTTTGAGTTTGTAGTGACAATACTCTGAAACCATCTGATTGATCCAATTCAAAAATGCTAAAACTACCCAAGGGAGTACAGTAACTTCAAAGGTATTCAAGTACATGTAGTAACTGAGTACTGCCTCTGAAAGCTTATGACGGATGTTTCATCTGGATTGGACAGAGAAAACATAAAGTCATGTAATAAAGAGTTTCCACGGCTGGAGCTGAGGCCCTCTGAACCAGAGGTTTCCAAACTTCTCAGACTGAGACCCTCAAAACGGTCGAGTAAACACTACAAAATAATAATCAAATAAACATTCTCATGGTTCACTTTGTTTGACCTGAATTCTGTTTTCAGTTAAGAATTAAAATCATTTCTGCAGCTCCAGACTGAGAACCAGAGCAGGATCTTCTCTGGTATGTTTGTGTGAGCTCTCAGTCCTCCAGGAGTTTTCCTTTGCAGGAAGTTTCCACAGACAGTCATCTGGACTGGGTAGTTGTTGTGTTAGACTCACCCGTGTCTTTAGCCGCGCTGTAAAACAGAGACATGTTTTTACAAATGGAAACATCAGAACATGATTTTGTCTTCTACGTCTGCTTCACCTGCTCTGAGAGAGTCCTCCCTCCAGAAGCTCCTTCTGCAAACAATACACAGTCTGTAAAGACAATTCATCAAAGTGACTGTCAGTTATGAATAAACAAACCCCTGTATTGTTAGATCGGGATATTCATCATTTGGACTTTAGTCCAAAGAATTGATTTCTCATAGTTTTGTAAAAAACAAAAATAAACCACATTTATTAAGCCAACAAATCATTGTTATGATTGTGATTGAAGAACTAAAGCCTTGTGATTGTTTCTATAATGGAGCAGCTCTGGTGTAAAGTCGCCAGCTGTAAATAACATGTATGACATCATGTATGACATCATGTATGACATCATGTATGACGTCATGTATGACATCATGTATGACATCATGTATGACATCATGTATGACGTCATGTATGACGTCATGTATAACATCATGTATGACATCATGTATAACATCATGTATGACATCATGTATGTTTCAGCCCTCCTCAGAAGTGTCACATGATGCGGTGACGTATCTGGTCAGCTGATTTCAACAGTTTGGTAAAGTCTTCCAGCAGATGGCGCTGTCCACCTGCTACGGTAAGCAGGAAGGCCCAAACTGTTCCAGCTGAAACTGTGAAGGTATGAAAGAAACTCAGCTCTGGTAAAAGAACATGTGATCATCGAGACACTAAACCTGATCTCTTCACTTCTTCTGCTTTAAAACTGATTTGACTGTGGATCTCAGGTGCAGTCAACATGAAGCTGTGTGGGACATACCTTTGGGGGGGCAGTGGGAACCGGGAGAGCCTGAACAGAAAGTCTGCTCCATGATGATTCCTCCCATGCAGTGACATCCTTCTCGACAGAGGAAGTGGGTCTGTATTTAAAAAAAACATCATTTGAATTTGACACGTTCATATTTTTCTATCATCTGGAATAATTCCATTACATGTAGATGGTTTGAGGACAGTCTCATAGTGAGTTTGTGACGAGCCCATAAGTTCATGAGCTCAAGTCCAACATAACCTTATAAGGACGTGGTTTAGTAAGTCTCACTCTGTGGATTCAGAGGAATAAAAGAAACAAAGATGAAGGACCATCATGGATCAGACAGGATGAAGGAGGAAACATCATCTGCAGAATCAACAGCTGAAGCACTAAACACTGTTAATCAGAGGAGAGACGTTCTGCAGGATGTTCTGAATGACAAACTCTGTAACCAACGCGAGGCGTGATCTGAGGCTCCTCTCTGTTCTCGGGGCTGAGATGTTGCTGCCTTCATTAGAGGCTCCTCTCTGTTCTCGGGGCTGAGATGTTGCTGCCTTCATTAGAGTCTCCTCTCTGTTCTCGGGGCTGAGATGTTGCTGCCTTCATTAGAGGCTCCTCTCTGTTCTCGGGGCTGAGATGTTGCTGTCTTCATTAGAGGCTCCTCTCTGTTCTCGGGGCTGAGATGTTGCTGCCTTCATTAGAGGCTCCTCTCTGTTCTCGGGGCTGAGATGTTTAAGTTATTGTTTTGAATTTGTTAAGAAGAAGAAGAGCTTTATTTCTCTAGCGCCTTCACAGACTGGTCACAAAGCGCTTTACATGAGGAGGTGGTAAACTACGTTTGTAGCTTCAGTTTCCCCTGGGGGAGACTGACAGAAGTGCTGTCGGGACCACACACATCTGACCACCACCATTCATCCTGGCCTATTGTACATGTTTTTAGTGGTAGGGGAAACTGGAAACCGTGCTGCCGTGTTGAATAATGTTCAGTTGCCTTTTACGGTTTGTGCAGTTGTGTGTGTGACTCACAGAAGATCTGGTGTTATTGTAATTCTTCCAGTGAGGTGGAACTGATCGGCCATGGTCTGAGGCAGATGTGCGCTGCTGTTTGGGGGAACGGTGAGAGAACCAGGATGTGAACCCTGTGCAACGTCTGGTGGCACTGTAAATACATTTCCACTTTTGTCTTCTGACGTTTCCTTTCGGCCTCTCACCGCTGCACTAGCTCACAATTATTATTATGTTTCATTTGATTTTCACTGTAGGTCAGCAGGGGGCGCACTTCCTCCTTATGCAACTTCTGACCAAAGACGTAGGAAATAACCATGGTTAGCGATCAGCTGTGCATCAGTAAACAAACACATCATGATGAGAGAGCTGGGCCTCAGCCAGAGCCAGAACAAGGTGTGGAGATATAAAAACCAGAGGAGAACTCTCTGAGGGACATACAGGCCTGGAGACCACGAGGATCCAGGCTGAGACTCCTCCCACAGACCTGGAGGAGACTCAGGGGAGAGTCTTCCAGACACTTTAGAAACATCATGACACAAGGAGGGATCCCCTTTGTGTATGGAAGGGTCGTCATGATGGATCCTGAAGAGACAAAGGAACACAGTGTGAAACACTTGGTCCTCTCGGAGTCTGAGTGACCTTCCTCTGACCTCACACCTATAGATCAAAGGAATCCAAACGTTGGTCATTGTGGTGTTAAAGTCAATACCGTGTGAAGGGACACAGATCTATGCAGAGAAACATTCATTCACCTCATTAGAACCTAAAGCCAGCTCTGTTTCACACTGTAAGTTTCTGAGGTTATAATTGTGTAAAATGATCAAACTTGTCGTAAAAAGTACCGACTCTGGACCAAAAAGCCCGAGGGCTGATTAAAACTGGTCTGCTATAAATGCACCAGTTATTGATGATTTAAAGAGCTGGTCCATAACCACCTCCTGGTCTGTCAGTGTAACACTATTGTATCAGTATCAGCAGCTTCTCAGAAACACAGGCTCAGTATTTGCTCCATGATCCTGCAGTCATTAGGTACGATCTGGAGAAAGGTCGAGGTGAAACAGAACATGTCTGACCTGATACGTCTGAGTTCTTGTAGTCTTTGAAAGTCTCTCAGATCTTTCTCTCCCACTGACGTCACCTGGTTGTCCCGTAGATCCAGTTCCTCCAGAGTCAGATGCTCCAGAACAGAGACCAGATACTGACAGCTGAGGTCCGACAAACCACACGACTTTAGGCTGAGTGTGAAGAAATACAGAGGAAAGTTTTATAAGGATATGGAGACAGAACAGAGTTCATCTAAAACATGTACAATCAAATCATCATCATACAATCCTCCAATAGATTATGGTTAGGATGTTCCACTCACACAGGTTTATAGAAACGACACATGAGGTTTGACATATGGGCCGTGAACACTTCGTGTAGTGTCTAACCAGACTTAGAGAGACTTATCCAGGCGAAATACCACCATATTAGTCCAGTGCTCCGGTCTCTGCATCTCTTTCATCTGCTCAGGTAAAAAAAACCCGGGTTCTACGTTTTCAAAATGCCACGGAAGAGAAACGCTACCACAGAGGAGGCAGAGGAACTTAGGAGGTCACTGGAACCCTCGAGGAAGATGTTGCTGCGATACGAGAAGATCAAAAGAAAATACTAAGTCTGGTCGAGGAAGTAAAGAAGCTGCGTGATGAAGACAAGGAAGAAGACAAGATGATAGTGGACCTGGGAGAAAGGATGGACGAGCTGGAGCAATATTCAAGGATCAATGATGTCATAATAATGGGGCTCAAGATCAGACCTATGCTCACGCCGTTGCCATTAACAACGGGGGGGCGGGGGGGGAGTGTGCTCCTCTGAGCAACAAAGCAAGCTAACAGCATCACCTTCAATGTGGACGACTTGGAGGCCTGCCACCCTCTTCCAAGGAGAAGAAAGGAGGACAAGCCAGCACTGATCCTAAGACTTATCAACCGAAAGCAGAAGATGGCACTGTTGAAGCAAGGACCAGATTTGAAAGGTACAGATGTTTACACCAATGATCACTTGACCCGGAGAAACGCTGGAATTGCCAGGAAAGCCGGACAACTGAGGAAGCAAAAGAAGATACAAAGTACTTGGACTCAAAATTGTACGATTTTTGTGAAGCCCAACGGAGCACCGCAGGAGGCCAGGGTTAGTGTGGTCAGGAGCCTCAGGGATCTGGACAGATTCGAGGGGACCAACACATGAAGACGAAGAAGACTCATGATTAACGAGCAACTGTTCTGTTATACAAATGACACTTACTTAAACTTACAATCATTTACAAAGATTAGTGACTCTGAACTACAGCAAAGGATTTTAAGTTTGGAAAACATGGAACTGGACTTGTTTTCGTATAATGTACTTGCTGTACAAGACTTTCAAAATGAAACAGACCCTGATAAGTTTTTCTTATCGCTCGATATCGACAGTAAATACTATACAGTGGATAATTATTCACAGGATGTAAAACCAGAAGGAAAACAGTTAATCACAGCTATCACTTTATCACTTTAAACACTTAATATCACTTTATACGCCACACATCTGTAAATACAATCCCGCTGTTGTTCATTGTCAAATTGTTGTTGTCTTACCATATGTCACTTTATTTTATCTTATTTATTTAATATTTTTTATTTTATGCATGCCCTTATAGCCTTATAGTTTAACGTTCTTAGCTTATTTTTTATCTTAATTCTGTGTTATATGTTCTATGTCGCACGTTTGCACCGAGAAAAATTCCTGGCAATAAAACCTATTCTGATTCTGATTCTGATTCTGATTAATAATTCATTTCACCTGCAGAAGCATGTGTACAAACTTCAGTGCTATAAAGGAATATTTACGTGTTATTGCAATGTCGGAAACTTGGTTCATGGAGGAGAAAGGAATCAACTTTGAAATTGAAGGATACAGACTTAAATACAGAGCCTTGCGAAAGTATTCGGCCCCCTTGAACTTTTCGACCTTTTGCCACATTTCAGGCTCAAACATAAAGAACCAACAACAAGTGGGACACAAGATTTTTTATTTTATATTTTATATATATATATATATATATACAGTGAGGAACGCTGTATCTTTCTACAACTATATTGACATGTCGCCACGTGAAATAAAATAAACAATAATAATAGGATTGGCATAATTGGTTGTAAAAGGAAACAAAACTAATTATGGGTGCACATTCAAATATTGCAGTTTGATTACTAAAGGCAAATATGCATTAATGAAGTAATAATTATTAATAATAATAATAATAATTAAAAAAAGAATAACTTATACAAACCAGATTTATTATTTTCTATTTTATATATACATATATATATATATATATATATATATATATATATATGTATATATATATATATATATGTGTGTGTTTTTTCCCCCTCAAACCAACAAATTGCATTTGTGGTCGTACTGACTGAACATGGCGTCCTGTCACTTGTTGGGGGGGGGGGTTGTGCAGCTCAGCTGCTTTGGGGCGTTGTCGGCAGCTGGGATTGGCCGGATCCTTGTGCTGTTTGTTGCCATCAGGTTGTTACGAATCGCCTGAACTGGCTCCAATAACATTAATGAAATTACGATGAATTCAGGGGTGGGAACTTCTACGTTACTTCCTCCCACTGCTTTGAGTTTTTGTACAGTGTTATGTATGTATGTATGGAAGCGTGTGGAAATATCATGAACGCATGTTCAAAGTTCATAAAAGCGGCACATGTTAATGAAGAAAAAAACAAGCGTGTATGTAATGTACACTGAACTCGGAATCAACAATCAATCAATCAATCAAATCAAGATATTTCATCCCAGTGTGATGTGTTGGTGCAGAGTCCGTGGTGTCATGAGAGTGACTGACCTCAGAGTCTTCAGTCGGCAGCTCTGTAGAAAGAATAAATGCCTCACTCCTTCATCCTTCAGTGGGTTTTCACTCAGGTCCAAGACTCTGAGGCTGGAGGGTGGGAACATCAGGGCGGGGCCCAGATGATGGCAGCCCGATTCTGTCAGACCACAGCCCCTCAGTCTGAGAATACAAAACCACACATGTGTCAGATGCCCTCCCGTCCTCCTGTAGTAACTGAGACGGGGCAGCTCAGATTCTGTTAAGATGAAATAAAGAATATTATATTTGAGCAGTGCTTTCAGACTCGGAGATTATCATCAAACACCAACTAATCCAAGGCTCTTGTTCCACTGTCCCAGACCCATGTTTATTTCACTGAAGGGTTGACCTTTGAACATACAGGGCCTTGCGAAAGTATTCGGCCCCCTTGAACTTTGACCTTTTGCCACATTTCAGGCTCAAACATAAAGATATAAAACTGTAATTTTTTGTGAAGAACCAACAACAAGTGGGACACAAGCATGAAGTGAAACGAAATGTATTGGATATTTCAAACATTTTTAACAAATAAACAACTGAAAAATTGGGCGTGCAAAATTATTCATCCCTTAAGTGAATCCTCTGTAGCGCCACCTTGTGCTGCGATTACTGCTGTGAGTCCTTGGGGTTTGTCTCTATCAGTTTTCACATTGAGAGACTGAAATATTTGCAAAACAGCTGGAGCTCAGTGAAGTTGGATGGACAGCGTTTGTGAACAGCAGTTTTCAGTTCTTTCCACAGATTCTCGATTGGATTCAGGTCTGGACTTTGACTTGGCCATTCTAACACCTGGAGATGTTTATTTGTGAACCACTCTATTGTAGATGTTGCTTTATGTTTTGGATCATTGTCTTGTTGGAAGACAAATCTCCGTCCCAGTCTCAGGTCTTCTGCAGACTCCATCAGGTTTTCTTCCAGAATGGTCCTGTATTTGGCTCCATCCATCTTCCCATCAATTTGAACCATCTTCCCTGTCCCTGCTGAAGAAAAGCCCAAACCATGATGCTGCACCACCATGTTTGACAGTGGGGATGGTGTCTTCAGGGTGATGAGCTGTGTTGCTTTTGGTTTCATCTGACCAGAGCACCTTCTTCCACATGTTTGGTGTGTCTCCCAGGTGGCTTGTGGCAAACTTTAAACAACACTTTTTTATGGATATCTTTAAGAAATGGCTTTCTTCTTGCCAGTCTTCCATAAAGGCCAGAGTTGTGCAGTATACGACTGATTGTTGTCCTATGGACAGAGTCTCCACCTCAGCTGTACATTTCTGCAGTTCATCCAGAGTGATCATGGGCCTCTTGGCAGCATCTCTGATCAGTTTTCTCCTTGTATGAGCTGAAAGTTTAGAGGGACGGCCGGGTCTTTGTAGATTTGCAGTGGTCTGATACTCCTTCCATTTCAATATTATCGCTTGCAGAGCTCCTTGGGATGTTTAAAGCTTGGGGAATCTTTTTGTATCCAAATCCGGCTTTAAACTTCTCCACAACAGTATCTCGGACCTGCCTGGTGTGTTCCTTGTTCTTCATGATGCTCTCTGCGCTTTAAACTGACCTCTGAGACGATCACAGAGCAGGTGCATTTATACGGAGACTTGTTCACACACAGGTGGATTCTATTTATCATCATTAGTCATTTAGGTCAACATTGGATCATTCAGAGATCCTCACTGAACTTCTGGAGAGAGTTTGCTGCACTGACTGTAAAGGGGCTGAATCATTGTGCACGCCCAATTTCGTTGTTGTTTATTTGTTAAAAATGTTTGAAATATCCAATAAATTTCGTTTCACTTCATGATTGTGTCCCACTTGTTGTTGGTTCTTCACAAAAAGTTACAGTTTTATATGTTTATGTTTGAAGCCTGAAATGTGGCAAAAGGTCGAAAAGTTCAAGGGGCCGAATACTTTCACAAGGCTCTGTATTTAAGAATGCTCAGCTGTTAAAAATGATTCTATTTGCAGATGACACTAATATGTTCTATTGAAATGAAAATGACTGTAATTTAATCCATACTGTCAACGAAGAATTAAGGAAAGTGAAACATTGGATGGACACAAACAAACTGTCCTTAAACCTGAACAAAACTAAAGCTGTGTTTTTTGGAAACTACAAAAAGGAAACTGAAATATATAGACGGTGTACAAATGGTAACGGTATCTGAATACACATTTCTAGGTGTAACAGTGGAACAAACTATCATGGAAGCCTCACATAAGACTCATTCAATCTAAGGTTGCAAAAACATTCTTGAGTATGAAACTCTCCACATACTGTACTGTTCGTTAGTATTACCGTACTTCACTTATTGCTCAGAAGTAAAGCTACTCTGGAGTGGTTTGGGAAAGTTCAAAAAGAAATAAACAGAGAAGTTTGATTACTATAAGCAAATATGCATTAATGGAATAATGAAATAATAATTAATAATAATAATAATAAAAAAAAGAATAACTTATACAAACCATATTTATTATTTTCTATTTTCTATATATATATATATATGTATATATATATATATACATATATATATATATATATATATATATATATATATATATGTATATATATATATATACATATATGTGTGTTTTTCCCCCTCAAACCAACAAATTGCATTTGTGGTCGTACTGACTGAACATGGCGTCCTGTCACTTGTTGGGGGGGGGGGGGGGGGTGTCGGCAGCTGGGATTGGCCGGATCCTTGTGCTGTTTGTTGCCATCAGGTTGTTACGAATCGCCTGAACTGGCTCCAATAACATTAATGACATTATGATGAATTCAGGGGTGGGAACTTCTACGTTACTTCCTCCCACTGCTTTGAGTTTTTGTACAGTGTTATGTATGTATGTATGGAAGCGTGTGGAAATATCATGAACGCATGTTCAAAGTTCATAAAAGCGGCACATGTTAATGAAGAAAAAAACAAGCGTGTATGTAATGTACACTGAACTCGGAATCAACAATCAATCAATCAATCAATCAAATCAAGATATTTCATCCCAGTGTGATGTGTTGGTGCAGAGTCCGTGGTGTCATGAGAGTGACTGACCTCAGAGTCTTCAGTCGGCAGCTCTGTAGAAAGTAACATAAACGCATCACTCCTTCATCCTTCAGTGGGTTTTCACTCAGGTCCAAGACTCTGAGGCTGGAGGGTGGGAACATCAGGGCGAGCCTCAGATGATGGCAGCCCGATTCTGTCAGACCACAGCCCCTCAGTCTGAGAATACAAAACCACACATGTGTCAGATGCCCTCCCGTCCTCCTGTAGTAACTGAGACGGGGCAGCTCAGATTCTGTTAAGATGAAATAAAGAATATTATATTTGAGCAGTGCTTTCAGACTCGGAGATTATCATCAAACACCAACTAATCCAAGGCTCTTGTTCCACTGTCCCAGACCCATGTTTATTTCACTGAAGGGTTGACCTTTGAACATATGTTCTATAGGAGGGACAATATTTACTATGACACATATAAAATCAAGACACAATGGCCCTCATTTATCAACATTGCGTATAAAAATGGCGTAGGTGTATTTGCGATATACGCCAGAGGGGGCGTGACATTTATGAACCTGTGTTTCCGCTCAGATCTGACATCCGACATCCGTACGCGAGAGCAGCTGATGGTAAACGCCACGGAGAAATCCCAGCGTCATTTGAATGAAACGCCCGAAAATATTCATGTATGAGGACGCCTCACCCACGAATTTTACGGCACGCACAAAAGAACATTTATCCAACCAGGAAATGATAAATAGTTGTTTTTAACAAGCGCGGTAACCAACGTTAACCTTATAACCAATCCAAGATCATATTTACTAAATAAAAAAAGAGGGTGAAAATAAATAGGCTAATAATAAAAAGTGACCTTTATTAAATAAGCTGTAGGCCTAAATGGCCTGTATAAAAAAGGGTATGACATTAGACCACATTAAATAAAAGCGTGGCTCTAGCGCTGCAGTACAGACTCTGGACCAGGATCTGAACAGTGGAAAGCAGCTGCAGCTCCGCGGACTCAGCGCTGGAGCCGGGGCAGGACTACGGGTCTTTCGGCCTGAGCAGAGCTTTCCTCCGGGAGGAAACAGGTGCGCGGTGGCTCAGATTGATAAATGCCAAAACAGGCGGTGATTTTTGGTACACCCCACGTACGCTCTGATTTCACCGTACGCAGGTTTGATAAATGAGGCCAATATGAGCAGGATTTCTTTAGAGGCTTATGGACATTTCTGAAATAAAGTCGTGGGAAAGCTCTGAGCTACACTTGGTGCTTTCTGAAAGTGAATGATTTGACCATAAAAAAAAAACGTTCTGACCTTAAAACCTCCAGGTGTGAGCTTCGCAGTCCCTCAGAAAGGGCCTTCACTCCTCCATCCTGGATGCAGTTTCCACTGAGGTCGAGCTCTCTCAGCACAGACGGGTCAGAGCTCAGCGCTGAAGACACTACTGCACAGTGAGTCTCAGTCAGGTCACAGTCTGAAAGGCTGAAGAAACAAAAACAGTTTAGATCCAGACTCACTTCTGTCATCGTGCACGTTGGGCCTGTAGAGCTGCAGGTTTAAAGGAACAGGTTCTTCCAGACTGAGATCTGTTCTCACCTGAGCTTAGACGAGTTGATGCGTACCTGTCTGGTCTTTGTGCGTGCGCTCAGTCACACACAAAGGCCAAAGATGTTGTTAGCATTTAGCCTCTCCTCTTCTCCTCTATGGGGCCAAACGGGGTTGATGTTAGAAGTGACCAAGCTCTTCCACGTTTCCCTGATTTAAACACAGTTCTGTGAGCAGTTACACGATCCAAGTCTAGTTACACAAAATTAAACATGTGGATTTTCTAAGCCGATAAAAAGGGGAACTATATTGTGAGGCGTAATAACACCTTAGGAGTTCTTTGACTTTACTGCGCGGACGTCGAAGTGCTCCTGGTGTTATTACGCCTCAAAATATAGTTCCCCTTTTTATCGGCTTAGAAAATCCACATGTTTAATTATTTATGACTATACTTGGATCGTGACTGAGCACAAAGACCAGACCGGTACGCATCAACTCGTCTAAGCTCAGGCCTGTCCCTTTAAATTACTTTGGTAAACTTAAGATTATTCTGTATTTAAATAGTGTGTTGTGTTTAAAATGAAGCTAAAATACTCTCAATATCAAACCTTTTACCGAAAAACATAATTAAAACTAACTTTCATTTGAAATGAATCTTTAAATCCGACTCAGTTTCTCTTTCTTCTTTAATCTGAAGTACAAGTACCCTCTGCTAAGTACAAGTACCCTCTGCTACGTACAAGTACCCTCTGCTAAGTACAATTACCCTCTGCTACGTACAAGTACCCTCTGCTAAGTACAAGTGCCCTCTGCTAAGTACAATTACCCTCTGCTACGTACAAGTACCCTCTGCTACGTACAAGTACCCTCTGCTAAGTACAATTACCCTCTGCTACGTACAAGTACCCTCTGCTACGTACAAGTACCCTCTGCTACGTACAAGTACCCTCTGCTACGTACAAGTGCCCTCTGCTAAGTACAAGTACCCTCTGCTAAGTACAAGTACCCTCTGCTACGTACAAGTACCCTCTGCTACGTACAAGTACCCTCTGCTAAGTACAAGTACCCTCTGCTAAGTACAAGTGCCCTCTGCTAAGTACAAGTGCCCTCTGCTAAGTACAAGTACACTCTGCTACGTACAAGTACCCTCTGCTACGTACAAGTACCCTCTGCTAAGGGCAAGTACCCTCTGCTAAGTGCAAGTACCCTCTGCTAAGGGCAAGTACCCTCTGCTAAGGGCAAGTACCCTCTGCTAAGTGCAAGTACCCTCTGCTAAGTACAAGTACCCTCTGCTACGTACAAGTACCCTCTGCTACGTACAAGTACCCTCTGCTAAGGGCAAGTACCCTCTGCTAAGTGCAAGTACCCTCTGCTAAGGGCAAGTACCCTCTGCTAAGGGCAAGTACCCTCTGCTAAGTGCAAGTACCCTCTGCTAAGTACAAGTACCCTCTGCTAAGTACAAGTGCCCTCTGCTAAGTACAAGTGCCCTCTGCTAAGTACAAGTACCCTCTGCTACGTACAAGTACCCTCTGCTAAGTGCAAGTGCCCTCTGCTAAGTACAAGTACCCTCTGCTAAGTGCAAGTGCCCTCTGCTAAGTACAAGTACCCTCTGCTAAGTACAAGTACCCTCTGCTAAGTGCAAGTACCCTCTGCTAAGGGCAAGTACCCTCTGCTAAGTACAAGTACCCTCTGCTAAGTACAAGTACCCTCTGCTAAGTGCAAGTGCCCTCTGCTAAGTACAAGTACCCTCTGCTAAGTACAAGTACCCTCTGCTAAGTGCAAGTACCCTCTGCTAAGTACAAGTACCCTCTGCTAAGTACAAGTACCCTCTGCTAAGTACAAGTACCCTCTGCTAAGTACAAGTACCCTCTGCTAAGTGCAAGTACCCTCTGCTAAGTGCAAGTACCCTCTGCTAAGTACAAGTACCCTCTGCTAAGTGCAAGTACCCTCTGCTAAGTGCAAGTACCCTCTGCTAAGTGCAAGTGCCCTCTGCTAAGTACAAGTGCCCTCTGCTAAGTACAAGTACCCTCTGCTAAGTGCAAGTACCCTCTGCTAAGTGCAAGTACCCTCTGCTAAGTACAAGTACCCTCTGCTAAGTGCAAGTGCCCTCTGCTAAGTACAAGTACCCTCTGCTAAGTACAAGTACCCTCTGCTAAGTACAAGTACCCTCTGCTAAGTGCAAGTGCCCTCTGCTAAGTACAATTACCCTCTGCTAAGTACAAGTACCCTCTGCTAAGTGCAAGTGCCCTCTGCTAAGTACAAGTACCCTCTGCTAAGTGCAAGTGCCCTCTGCTAAGTACAAGTACCCTCTGCTAAGTGCAAGTGCCCTCTGCTAAGTACAAGTACCCTCTGCTAAGTGCAAGTACCCTCTGCTAAGTACAAGTACCCTCTGCTAAGTGCAAGTGCCCTCTGCTAAGTACAAGTACCCTCTGCTAAGTGCAAGTGCCCTCTGCTAAGTACAAGTGCCCTCTGCTAAGTGCAAGTACACTCTGCTAAGTGCAAGTGCCCTCTGCTAAGTGCAAGTGCCCTCTGCTAAGTGCAAGTACCCTCTGCTAAGTGCAAGTACCCTCTGCTAAGTGCAAGTACCCTCTGCTAAGTGCAAGTACCCTCTGCTAAGTACAAGTACCCTCTGCTAAGTGCAAGTACCTTCTGCTAAGTACAAGTACCCTCTGCTAAGGGCAAGTACCCTCTGCTAAGTGCAAGTACCCTCTGCTAAGTGCAAGTACCCTCTGCTAAGGGCAAGTACCCTCTGCTAAGTGCAAGTACCCTCTGCTAAGTGCTCTAGTGCCCCAGGGGTCCCCGCGCCCCTGGTTGGGAAACACTGCTGTAAACGATCCTGCTCCAGATGGAACAACATTCTGAATCATATATATTTGTACAAATTAAATCTTGCATTAATCAATTCCCGAAAACATGTAGATATAATTATAATGAATTACAGATGCCCAGTTTATTTTTTATTGTATTCTTCGAGCAATAAGAAAATAGAAATAATTATTTGGAAAATTCGAATTGACCTAAAAAAGTAAAAGTTAATTCTGGTTTCATGTCGGACAGTGAGAAAAAATGCAAATGTGTCTTTTTCTAAAGTGTATGTGAACATCTGGTTCTCTGTATTTCATGGTTTTGTAATGAGAGTAAAGTCTGAGCGGCTCCTTGAGTTCAGGTTCTTTTCTTTTGGGCTTTTCTGTGACGTTCATATGCTCCTCTGCCTGTCACACACGCCACTTTTTATCCTTATAAGGTGAAAGAGGCGGAGCCATATGCTAATTAGTCCTTACACGCACGCACTTTTAAGTCGACGTGTGAAGGACTTTCCTACTTCAGAACATGTCGTGAATCTAGCACAGTTTCCAAACACTGCTCAATGATTAATTAATTAATAATTGAATAATTGAATGAATGAATAAATGAACGAGGGCCGTCCCGTCAGATCTTGAAGCTCAGCAGGAAGGGCCTGGTCGGTACTTGGATGGAGACCGTTTGGAAACACCAGGAAGTCTGGGTGACTGTGGCACAGTCTGGCAACTTCACTTCCCTCAGTCTACCCCAGGGCAGATGTGGCTACAATAGTCGCTTACCGTCACCGAGTATGGAGTGAATGTATAATGCACGAAATTGTAAAGCGACTTTGAGTGTCTGGAAAAGCGCTGTATAAGACTAATGCATCATCATCATCATCATCATTAATAATAATAATAATAATAATGATCACAAACGTCTTTGTAAAGGACAGGAAAAGTGTGTATTCTCCAGCTACAGTGGTTTTACAAAATGGATCTTAACTTATCATTAGTCTCGTTAAAGGACAGCTCTGAGACACAGAAGGCTTGGGCCCAATCCCATTTCTCTCACTTGCACTCGTTTTAGACCCTAGCACTCGGTTATGCGCGTTCACGTTTAAGGGTAGGGTGTCCCAATACTTTAGGGAGCAAGAGGAGGTGGCTCTCCCCTTGAAAAGGCCCCTCCGCAGCGGGTCAGGTCAGGAGCTGACTTGCGGCCGAGGGAGTATAAACATGGCGGCTACCGGTGGAAGCGACAACTACAAATGTAAGAATATATACGCAAATAAGCCTGTCAAAATTCTGAACTGTGTTGGAATATCTTAGTTAGATGTTTATGCAATGGACCTCTGAGTTATAGTTTGAAAGTCGCTATTTGACGACGTTCGTAAAAATGCCGAGTGCTTCGCCAGAGTCTGCCCGTCCATAGACACTCACGGCCGGGTGTGTGTCCCGGTGTGTCCCGGTGCGCCCCGGTGTGTGTCCCGGTGTGTGTCCCGGTGTGTGTGTGTCCCGGTGTGTGTCCCGGTGTGTGTCCCGGTGTGTGTCCCGGTGCGCCCCGGTGTGTGTCCCGGTGTGTGTCCCGGTGTGTGTCCCAGTGTGTGTCCCGGTGTGTGTGTGTCCCGGTGTGTCCCGGTGTGTGTCCCGGTGTGTGTCCCGGTGTGTGTCCCAGTGTGTGACCCGGTGCGTCCCGGTGCGTCCCGGTGTGTCCCGGTGTGTGTCCCGGTGTGTCCCGGTGTGTGTCCCGGTGCGCCCCGGTGTACATGTGGATGTTTGGCGCTTATTCAGGTTCTCAATCTACTGACTCTGATTCAAGCTTTCAGTAAATAAAATGGTCTCAAGCCGAACCCGTTCTCCTGTGAGGACTGTTGCTTGTTTACGTTCTACTTATGTGACATAGATGATGATTGATGAAAACAGTAATGCATCATGTTTAATTGTTTAATAGACTGGATGAAACTATACGGTCTGAATGTGTAGGTCGTCTTGTTTTTAGACACAATGGTAGTTGGCAGCTAAGTTGAGCCAAGTGCCAAAATTAAACAACATACCTGAAACATCCCGACCATCACAAACATAACGGCGAACGCGGCGACTGTTTCGTATATTTCCTCTCCGTTGATTTATCAAACGTAGATAAATCCACATGGCACACACAACAGGCAGGAGCTACGTATTTCTTGTTATTGTAGTTTATGTGTATAAACTGTGTATTACCGCTCTCTACTAAACGGGGGTGAAATCAGACACGTCGATGTTGCGCGTGACGTGAGGAACATGTTCTCTGCCCCAATTTGCATACTAGTGTTGTCCCGTTCCTTAGGGGAGAATCTTCACTTGCACTTCCCTCACTGAGGGGACTCTAATGTGGAGGGAACTCATAGCGAGTGTTCTCAGACCGAGTGAGAGAAATGGGATTGGGCCTTAGACTTCCCTCTCCCCAGACTCCTCCTCCAGCTCCTCCAGAGGAAAACAGAGAAACTCAAAGCCTCGTGGCATCGATGGCTTTGCAAACTCTCATTGGTTTCCATTCATTCAAACACAGTCTCTCAAAAACACTGTCAAAGGGTCAGAGGGAAATATAAAAGTGCTAAAGACTCTCAGGTTTGGTTTCAGATTGTAAAATATAATAAACATGTTCTCATACTCACAGAGCCTTCCTGCAGTTCCTCACCGCTGGGATCAGTCTCCATCTGCCCTCGCGAGTCGTGTTGTACTGGTTCAGGTTCAGCTCCTCCAGGACCTGCTCTGACATCTGCAGCATGTAGGCCAGAGCCGAGCACTGGACCTCAGACAGAGGCTGTGATGGGTCTCCTGACCTGAGGAAGTCCTGGATCTGCTGCTGCACACACTGGTCCTTCAGCTCCACCAGGCAGGGGAAGATGCTGATGCTTCTGTCGACAGAGACTCTCTCTGAGTTCATCTCTTTAAGGTTTTCAATTACTTTTCTGATTTCTGATTGGTCCATTGGACTCAGCAGAGCTTCTAAAGGTCTGTGGTTGGACTCCAGACTGAGGCCATGAAGGAACCGCACAAACAGGTCATTTGGACTCTTCTGGGATTTAATAAAGGCAAGTTTGAGAAACTCGTTAGCTCTTTTTGGGACGCTCCCTTCACCAACATTAAGGAACTCCTTGAGCTCATCAGTGTTGTTCCTGAAACAGTGGTGAACATAAACCGCAGCCATGAACTCCTGCAGGCTCAGGTGGAAGAAGCTGTAGACCGGTTTGTCAAAGACACCTTCTCGTTTGAAGATCTCAGAGACAAACGAGGCCTCGTTGAGGTCCAGACCCACCTGCTCCAGGTCTTCTTGGTAGAACATGATGTTTCCTTTCTGCAGTTGTTCAAAGGCCAGTCTGCCCAACTTCAGGAGCAGCTCACAGTCGGCTGTGCTCAGCTCTGAAGAGCTGCTCTCTGCTCCATACTTCCTCTTCCTGTGCGTCTGCACCAACAGGAAGTGAGCGTACAGCTCCGTGAGCGTCTGGGGCAGTGGTTCGCTCTGACAGGTTCTCAACACGTGCTCCAGGACTGTGGCTGTGATGGAGCTGTAGAGTGGGATCTGACACATGTTGTAGAGGCTGCGGGAGGTTCTGAGGTGGGACAGGACAGTATTTACCGTCTCTTCATCAGTGAACCTATTCATGAAGAACTGCTCCTTCTGATTGTCAGTGAAGAACCCTCGCACCTCCGTGACCCTGTCCACGCGCCTCGCTGGGATCTGACCGGCCGCTGCTGGTCTGGAGGTGATCCATACTTGGGCGTGAGGAAACAGGCCTCCTCTGATGAGGTTGACCAGCAGCACACTGACCTCTGACCTCTGTGTGACCTCAGAGACGACCTCACAGCTGAAGTCCAGAGACAGGCGGCTTTCGTCGAGGCCGTCACAGATGATCAGGACTTTACTGTGGCTCAGAGCGTGAGGAGGGAGCTCCTGCAGCTCTGGATAGAACGCTTGGATCAGCTCCATCAGACTGTAGCGCCCCCTGGTGGTGAGCAGGTTCATCTCTCTGAAGGACAGTGGCACCACCAGCTGCAGCTCCTGGTTCTCTGAGCCCTGAGCCCAGTCCAGGCAGAACTTCAGGACTGAGAAGGTCTTCCCCACTCCGGCCACGCCCAGAGTCAGCACCACCCTGAGGGGCGCCCCCTGCAGGTAGTCAGTGGGCAGTGGTTTAAAGATGTCGCTGCATCTGATGACTGTTTCCTGAATGTTCGTCTTCTTGGAATCTGCCTCCATCTGAATGACCTCATGTTGGACTCTGGAGTCTTCACTGAAGCCCTCAGTGATGTACAGCTCAGTGAAGACCTGCTCTAGAAGAACTCTCCTCCCTGAGTCACTTGCTTCAGAAACTCTTCCACACTTTGTCGTTAGACTTTCTTTGTATTCAGCCAAAGCCTCTTTAGAACCTGCAAAAATCAACATTACCATAAAGCCATGCACTCAAACTGAACAAGCAGGTAGTTGTTAGAGGAGGTCCAAGCCCAAGAGTAGCTCTCACTAACAACTTCATCACTAAACTCCGTGTTTTCCAGAGAACACTGGACTCACTATAGAGTCTAAATATCCTTCCATCTTCTTCCACTTGTCCGTTACTGGGTCGTGGGGGCAGCTGTTGGAGCACCAGCCCCTACTGCGCCCCCTGGAGGTGGTGGGTCCACAGAAGAGAGTCTAAATAGTGTCAGAAAATGTAAAGTACCACAGTTTGGACAGGCCACATCCCCAGACTTCTCTCGGAGAAAACTGAAGCATTTCCCACAGCGGAGAGACTTCTTCTCCTTCTTCTTCCTCTTTCTGTGCACAGGAACACATGAGGTTAAAAGACTATTGTAGTCCAAGGCACAGATTTGTTTTTTCCCAGTGGGGGCCCAGTCGAACGACCAAACCACAAATGATATTATATTATATATAGCTTATGATGTATCATATATGGTATGGAATTTTTGGGAAATTGGTCATAAAATGTGGTCTGAGCTTTATTAACGCTTAATCGCTCATGAAATATTGAAGGTTTTCATATCGAGTCCGAGGCGTTCGACTATTTCACGCTTTTCATCAGCAGAGAGTTCCTTTTCTTTCCCTTATTGCTTGAAAATGGTGGTCTGCTTAATAATGTGGAACGTCCTTTCTCCCTTAACTGGACTTGACCTGAGAACTGATGATCACAGGGTCTGAGACTGAGGTCAGGGATTCAAAAAGCCTGAATACAATTAGCATAATTATTCTTAACATAGGGTAGTCCCCGTCAGTTTCACATCGGTAAGAGTGAATTTCCTTTTAACAACACTTTCAACATTATATTTATGTTATTTTACATTATTAATTTTTTTTCTGGACGTGTGAGAAGTAACCTTTGCGTCAGAGGCTCGGGTTTCGAGGGTCCAGGTCCAGGGTCGTCTTCAGAGAGGAGCCTCTTCAGAGTCTCGTTTTCTCTGGCCTCAGGTTCAGTTTCACCGCCCGGTTTCCCCTCAGAGTCACTCATGTTGGAATGTTGGACAGAGAGAAGCCGATTATGCTGCAGAACAAAACAAACATACATGAAGAGCACCAGCGGGAGTTTAACATTCGACAATCATCTCTAAGCTCCTTTATATTCCTTTGTTTAAAAAACACTCTCATCTCTTTTCCAGTTCATTTACTCTCAACAAACTAAGGAATCCGTCCAGCAGCAGCAAAACAAGTGTAAATGTAGCCTCTATTTTTAATACAAATTGTTCTCTACTTTTTTCAAACCCTGTTTTATTCAAAGGGTAAAATCAGTTCCACGGCAAGTTTGGGTCATTTTAACACCTCAGCCACATTTCAAATGATACTTTTCATTTGTCATAAAAATTGAAATTGTATTTAGTTACTGAATATTTGCCTTTAAATGTTTTTTTTTTTAGTTATTTCGTTGCTTTGTCTAATCAGAGTACTGTATTCTGAATACTTTGAATACTTTTAGATACTTTCACATTGATTGTCATTATATTTGTGTATAAATATGGCGTATAATTATAAAAAAGAAGACTACGATTGTTGGAACACCTGTTATAAACTCACGTACCAGTAATGATGACCTCATTAACTGTCGGCCAATGGAGCGGCAGATACAGCATCATGTGACACACGTGTGTTCGTATGAACTGTGGCTTAAGGCGTTTAAATCTTTACTTTATTTTAAAAGGAAAAACAGGTAATTCAAAGTTCTTTCTTAATAATGTGAATATGGAGCTAAAATGTAAAACTTGGGGCGACGGTGGCGCAGATGGTAGAGCGGGTTGTCTCATGATCGGAAGGTCGGGGGTTCGAATCCCGCCTCCTGAAGGTCGTTGTGTCCTTGGGCAAGACACTTCACCCACCTTGCCTCCAGTGTCTGCGTACACTGGCGTATGAATGAGAGAGTGAATGGGCCCCTATGAGAGACCAACAGGCCCGTTTGGAACCATGAGGCCGTCCTTCCGTGGACCCACCACCTGCAGGGGGCGCTATAGGGGCTGGTGCAGCTCCAACAGCCCCCACGAGCCAGCAACGGACTAGTGGGAGAAAATGGATGGATGTAAAACTGATACTGGGATGTTTCCTTTGATATTTGGAAAGTAACTGTATCTAAATACTCTCAAGTGAAAGAATAGGCAACTGTATTTATACCGCGTGTTTAATTTACTTCCAATGGTTTCAACTCAATGCGCCCTGACTTGACCAGAATACAGTTTTCTCCTGTCGTGACCGGTTAGTGCATTGAAGTAAAGGATTAGTGTTACCGAGTCATTATTCTGAATGATATCACTAAAACATTTCTTTGCTGAACAGTCGAAGACACGTTTGCTTTCGTTTTCTCCTCATTCGGCTCTAAGGTGCGGTGAGAGGCAGCCCAGGCCATAAACGCTCCTCTGCGAACGTTCTGGTTTTCTCCAAACGCGCTCTGGACTTGTTGTGCGTCGCGTCCTCACTAACGAGACGAACGCAGAATGTTTATAAAGAAAAACGCGTCTTACCTAAACAGGAAAACACAGCATTGGCTTTAGTGAGTGCACTGAACAACATTTACTTGGGCGGAGTCTGATTTTAGTTTGAGGACATGATAAAAAAATACGGAAGTCTGTTCAACACAATCACACGTGGATCTGTTTCCCTTATGTTATCAACCAGGTGTTGTCGTTGGCACTGAAGGGGATATTTCTTCATATATTTTGCAGATTGATAAATATGATCAGTAAAGTGGCTTCCAATAAATGATGTTTTATGTGTTAACTTTCGGTAGAGCGTAATGTAAGTAAATATGTCAGATGCAGTAAAGTGTTGTAAAATATAACAGGGTGCGTCACGTGTCCACTTATTATTATTATTATTATTATTATTATTATTATTATTATTATTATTATTATTATTATTTTATTTTATTTTATTTTTTGAGTTTTCATAGAGTACCAAGATCGTTTGCGTGCGTGCAGGTGTTCGTCTCTTGAAATTTCCCAATAGTTTCGCGTGATTCGGACTCGGCCCGTTAAATATTCACGGCTTTATTCCATTTCTCCGCGAACACCCACATCTGCTCTCACTAAATGTATAAGTGACAAAGAGAGTGTCGTTTCCCTTCGCTCAGAGTGAGACCTCCTCCCGCTGTTAACCATCTCCGCGACATACGCACATGAACAACACGGACCAGAGGCGAGCGCTCTGACGGGGAGAACAGTGCTGTTTTAAGGAGAACAGGAAGCCTCAGACACCGTGACAGCGCTCCGTTTCTACTCGAGGTCATGTCCGGAGTCAGAGACAACCGATGAACATCCACAGAACACGGCTAACTTCGCGATTTAAAGCTAAAGGCTAAAGGAAGCTAACGGTTAGCTTCTGTTCGAGCTAACGTTAGCATGTGTGTAGCCACTTGCTCTCAACAACAACAGAAGACAAGAGCGTGAAGATATAAAGATACAACTTGTCTATTTTTGTTTGTTAGATCTATATTTAGTGAGTTAAAAGCTGAATTTAAATACTGCGCTGTCTTCGAATATGTGAGTATACTTTAGTTTAGTCCTGGTTTGTAATGTTTCTACTTTTCCTTCAAGGTTATCCTTTGTTTACATCTCGTTTTGCGGAGGGTTTCGTCCTGACAAACCTTTACTGGCTCACTCTTCAAGTATGAATCGCACTTTCATTCGCGTCGTGTCATTTGACCAGTATTTGATTCCGATTTCTTATCACTTTGTGTATTATTCTTATTGTATCAAACACGTCCAAGTAATTTAATCTCATGTTGTACCAATCGAGACGAATAGATTTGTGTAAACATTCTGTGAAGTGTATTGTGTTTTAAATAAAAGAGAGAGAGAGAGTAATACATCTCTTCTTGTTTGTTGTGTCTCGTCCACAGACGCGATGGCGGAGCAGAACACTGAAGCCAAACTGAAGAACCTCCTGAAGCAGCAGAAGGTCCAGCTGTGGAACCCTCCGTACACCGAGGACAACCGGCCCAGCCCAGGGCACATGCAGGTTTGCTTATTCATTATTCCACATTAGCCGACGTGATTTGATTCCCTGGGTCTTTTACTAACACTGCTCATGAGTAGGGCTGGGTACCGTTACGATATTATCAATACTAGTACTGTAACAATACTCGGTTTTCGATACCGATACTTTTTCCGATGCCTGCTGCATACTAAAAAATGTGTCGTCTAGAACCCGAAAACAGAACGATAAAGTGTGGATTATCTAAACATGTACAATATAATCTCCACTGTCAGGAATAGGGGTGGGAACCTCTGGGTATCTCACGTTTCGATACGCGATACATGGCTCACGATAACGATTATCTCACGATACTGTGATAATCGATATATGGCACAAAAATAAACGACGATACATCACGATTTAACATTTAACCTTTATTTTGACATATACTACATATCATTTACATTTATTTTCATGTGCTTTGTACCACTTTTTTCTGTGTCTTTAAATGTTCCATGACTTGCACATTGAAAATGGGTCATAAGTCTGTCAGTGACTTCCATTACATTTAAATAAAAAAGAAACCACAGCCCTATTTCAAAAGGACTAAATCAACCCCAAATTAATCGTATTCATAAATATACAAACTATCATTAAAAGTAATTTATTTGTGTGACAGTGTTTGGTCCAAGTGCATAAAACTGTAGTGCTGCCCCCTGCTGTCCTGGCTGAATTCTTGATCATTATTGACCTCTATTGACTGAAAACAGTGGAGCACTGCTGCCTCATTAATATGCAGAATATAATCAAAAGTAAAAAATCGTATCGTTCCGCAAAATATCGCGATATATCGGAAAATCAATATATTGTCACACTCCTAGTCAGGAAATGTGTGAAAAATAGGGAATCATTTGGGGGAAAATTGGGAGAAATTGTGGCAAAAATAATGTAAAAACTATTTTAGAAGAAAAATCGGGATGAATTGGGTTTAAAAAAAAAGTTAATAAATAGGGCAAATATTACTGATATAAAATTGAGATAATGAGCAAACATTGGGCAAAAAATAATGTATATAATATATATAAAGTAAATTGGGCAAAAATGGGCTGGGACCAACCGCGTCAAAACTTGGATCTAAAGATATAAGATAATTTTTTTCAGTGCCTACTTGAGTAATAAAAGCAGGACCGGCTTTAGGGGGTGGGCGTTGTATCGTTTACACGGTATATAATTTTAAAAAGCCAGCAAGACCTTCTTTGCAAGATTGTTCACATGTCATTGAACGTTCGCAAGATTAACATCTGAATATCAATATTGAGATATTTATTTTTGTCAAACCCGCCCATCCCTAGATACAGTAGTACCTGAATTTTTTTTGCGATACCAGCCTGGTTTTGTTTGAGGGTACCCAGCCCTCGTCGTGACTTCATATCCTGGGTCTTTATCTCACAAAGGGCCTTTTTCTCATGAGTCCGTTGAGGGTCAAATACAGAGAACACGTTTCTTATCCTTGGGCTTTCCTGCTTTCCTTTTATAAAGTCCGATACTGTTGTGACCCCTCCCTCCTGTTGTGTGTCAGGATCTGTCGGAGCAGTACGCGCCTCTGCTGGGCCTCTCGGTGTCGGAGGTAGGGGGCGCTCTGGAGTCGATCCGCGCTCAGGCCGTGAACCGAGGCAAAGGAAACCAGACGTTCAGAGAAACTAACGTGGCGTCGTTGGAGCTGCTGCTGCCGCGCGACTCCAAGAAGGTGCTTTACAAACAAACACTCGTAGCTGGACTTCACACAAAGAACCGCTCCAGGAGACGCTCACTTTTGTAAAACGTATTATTTACATTTGAGCATGAATCACGGCAACATGACGACATTCATAACATCACCGGGCTCATTATTACATTAGCTTTGTAATATCAACAATATGAACATTAGAACACAGGGCACATTTTTAGTCATTGTGGAATTATGGACCTACTTTTATTTGATTATATATCATATGGTACATTATGCAATTAGAAGACATGTGTTTTAGTCGCTTAATAATCTCGGATTTACAGAGTTAACCCCACGTACAATTGTGACACTATAACCTAAGATTCACTTCCAACAATGTTGTTTTCGAAGATAACGATTTAATTTCATTGACGCCCCTTTTTTTTTAATGACGATAACGATGACGAGCCAAAAAATCGCTCTTTGGGGACGAAAACCTGACGAGACGTTTATGAGTTTACGTTGAGGAGACTAAAACGGGAGAAAGTGGTTCGTCAGATCGTTCAGTTTGTACACTTTGACCTCAGGACAGTTACACCGTAGCGTCTGAACGCAGAAACCATGTGGAGGTCACGTATGTGCAGATGGCGCTGTTGATCAGAGGACAATGACACTTCTACTAGTGCCTATTGTGGTGTGATCTGTTTGTCAAAAGCTATAAAGCCAATAGGGCACTATTATTTATCCCAATTTCCAATACTTATCCAAATTAATTATAACTTTTTATAATGAAACAGACGAAAACTTGACTAAAACCTTTTTAAATTTTCATCTGACTAAAACGTGACTAAAACTAGGAGCATTTTCGTCTAAAAGTGCTGCCAAAAAGGTGGCGGTTCCCCTCCTGGAGTCTCCACCTTAACGTGAGGGAGGGTTTGACCTGAATGATCCTGGAGCTCTGTTGTCGGGGGCTTCGTGCCCCTGGTAGGGTCTCCCAGGGCAAACAGGTCCTGGGTGACGGGTCAGACAAAGAGCGGGTCAGAAGCCCCTTATGAGAGACCAACAGGCCCGGTTAGAACCATGAGGCCGTCCTTCTGTGGACCCACCACCTGCAGGGGGCGCTATAGGGGCTGGAGCAGCTCCAACAGCTGCCCCCACGACCCGGCAACGGACAAGTGGAAGAAGATGGATGGATGGATGGATGGATGGATGGCGGGCTGCCAAAAACAACAATGATTTCAAAACACTGCTCTGAAACACTATGTCACGCGAGGCTGAAGTGTTAAAACCCACCACTAGGGGGCGTCGGTGTTGAACCTTGGCCGAACCACAGGGCTTTGCAAACCGTTCTCCATGTTTGTGTGGAGTTCCAGTGCGATGCGTGAGCAGAAAGAAGCTTCGAGTTGGAGGAAACTTGTGGAACATTTCTGACAATTGTTCTAGTTCCACAGTAAGAACAATAACACACATTCAGGAAAAGTCCATATTTAATAAAAAATGAAACGGAATAACCTTAAACGTCCCTCTTGTGCTTTCAGGACCCGAAGACGAAGAGCTACTTTGAGACCAAGCTGGACGTGTGCGCTCAGGAGCTGGTGGACAGGTACAGTCCCACCTGAGCCGCCGTTACTCCAAACACCGCCGTTTCATTCAAGTTGGATTTGTTTCAGGATCGGGGAAGAATACGGGCTGAAGTCCGTCAAACTCATCCTGAACGGGAGGACTCTGAACGTGGGTAAGTGTGACGGCGAGGAACCCGGGGCTGAGCTGTGACTGACCCGTGTTCCCCCCGAGCGCAGAGCAGCGTCTGGACGAGCAGGGCGTGAGGAACCACAGCAAGATGATGGTGCTGCGAGTGAGCGACTCCGAGTGGAAACGGCAGCTGGAGCAAGAGCAGGAGCGAAGGAACAACCAGAACCAGAGTCTGCAGCGTACGCAGAAAGGCTTCCAGATCCTGTCAGAGAGAGGTACGAAGAGGAGGAGATCTTTACTTATGTTAGAGTTCCAGATAGATTAAAGGCTTCCAGATCCTGCAGAGAGAGGTACGAAGAGGAGAAGATCTTTACTTATGTTAGAGTTTAAGAAGATGAGCAGAAAGGCTTCCAGATCCTGTCAGAGAGAGGTACGAAGAGGAGAAGATCTTTACTTATGTTAGAGTTTAATAAGACGAGCAGAAAGGCTTCCAGATCCTGCAGAGAGAGGTACGAAGAGGAGAAGATCTTTACTTATGTTAGAGTTCCAGATAGATTAAAGGCTTCCAGATCCTGTCAGAGAGAGGTACGAAGAGGAGAAGATCTTTACTTATGTCAGTGTTTAATAAGACGAGCAGAAAGGCTTCCAGATCCTGTCAGAGAGAGGTACGAAGAGGAGATGTTAGAGTTCCAGATAGATTAAAGGCTTCCAGATCCTTCCAGTTGATGCTTTCAGAAGGTTGCTTATTGTTGCTGCTTTTTCAGCCGAGGATCTGGACTCGCAGCCGTTCCTGGAAATCGCAGACCAAAAGGGGAACCCCCTGAACATCCCTCACCAGGAGAAAAAGGTTTGCCCGAGTGGATTTGAGCTCTTGTGAATGTAACGAGGCTCTTATTGTGGCGACGCCCGTTTCTCAGGCTCTGATCCTGGCCATGGGTTTCCACGAGAAGGGCCGGTCGCTGATGAAGAGGAGGCAGTTCGACGACGCTCTGTGCCACCTGCTCCAGGCCGACCAGCAGTTCAGGTACAGAACATGACTCCAGGGTCTCCACAAGAACATGCACTTCCATGAACGAATGAACCTGCGGACGCAATAAAGAACTCGCTGGATTATTTAAAAAAAATAAACCGCAACAGTCAGGGCTGTGTGTTTGAGCTCTAACCTGCTCTGGTGTTCCTCAGGCTGGAGCTGTGTATCTGCAGTCTGAGCTCTGACCTGCTCTGTTCCTCAGTCTGGAGCTGTGTATCTGCAGTCTGAGCTCTGACCCGCTCTGTTCTTCAGTCTGGAGCTGTGTATCTGCAGTCTGAGCTCTGACCTGCTCTGTTGTTCCTCAGTCTGGAGCTGTGTATCTGCAGTTTGAGCTCTAACCTGCTCTGTTCCTCAGTCTGGAGCTGTGTATCTGCAGTCTGAGCTCTAACCCGCTCTGGTGTTCCTCAGTCTGGAGCTGTGTATCTGCAGTTTGATCTCTAACCTGCTCTGGTGTTCCTCAGTCTGGAGCTGTGTATCTGCAGTTTGAGCTCTAACCCGCTCTGGTGTTCCTCAGGCTGGAGCTGTGTATCTGCAGTTTGAGCTCTAACCTGCTCTGTTCCTCAGTAAGTGTGGCTCCACGCTGCTGGGCTCGGTGGATAACTTCGCGGTGCTGCAGCTGGACATCGTGTGGTGTTATCGAGCTCTAGAAGCTCTCTCCTGCTTGGACGACGGGAGAGCGCGGCTACAGCGAGCGGAGCAGAGCTTCCTCCAGTGCTACGGCGAGCAGCAGCAGAGACTGCGCATGATCAAGGTACAGATACAGAGGTCAACGAAACTACATTATGGTTTCCATTATTACACTGAGCGATTCCTAAAGTGGCATAATCGAGGAAAACGATCTTTAAGGATGCCCTCCCAACTGTTGTGTTGGTCATGGATCATTTAAATATGTTTTATACAAAGTCATGGATCATTTAAATATGTTTTATACAAAGTCATGGATCATTTAAATATGTTTTATACAAAGTCATGGATCATTTAAATATGTTTTATACAAAGCTCTTTAGATGACGTCACTGATCGAGTGCTAACCTTGTAGTTTAGGAGCTCTCTATCCTTTGCTGGTTGTTGCAGAAAAGTCTCAAACTCTTCTGGAGCAGATCTCAAAGCAAACTATTTCACGCTGTGTGATGACGTCATCATGGGCTTGGTTTGCTTGGGCAGGTGCGAGGGCTGGCCAGCAGGGGGCAGGTGTGGCTCTCATAGAGGATTAGTTTAGAAACGTTATTTTATTGGACTGGGGCTTTTTTAATCGTCCATAGAAGAAATTTAGATAAATAAATAAAATAAAGATGCAAGAATAGTCGTTAAGGCATTTTATCAAACTTTATAATAATGACCTTTTTTACGTCATACAATGATTTGTGTTTTAACGTGTCTCGAACCACTGGACCATGGAAGCTCCTGGAGCTCATACTCGTGTCATTGCTGTAGATGATTCTGTCTAACGTGTCTCGAACCACTGGACCATGGAAGCTCCTGGAGCTCATACTCGTGTCATTGCTGTAGATGATTCTGTCTAACGTGTCTCGAACCACTGGACCATGGAAGCTCCTGGAGCTCATACTCGTATCATGGCTGTAGATGATTGTGTCTAACGGTGTCTCGAACTACTGGACCATGGAAGCTCCTGGAGCTCATACTCGAGTCATTGCTGTAGATGATTGTGTCTAACGGGCTCTCGAACCACTGGACCATGGAAGCTCCTGGAGCTCATACTCGTGTCATTGCTGTAGATGATTCTGTCTAACGGGCTCTCGAACCACTGGACCATGGAAGCTCCTGGAGCTCATACTTGTGTCATTGCTGTAGATGATTGTGTCTAACGTGTCTCGAACCACTGGACCATGGAAGCTCCTGGAGCTCATACTCGTGTCATTGCTGTAGATGATTGTGTCTAACGGTGTCTCGAACCACTGGACCATGGAAGCTCCTGGAGCTCATACTCGTATCATGGCTGTAGATGATTGTGTCTAACGGGCTCTCGAACCACTGGACCATGGAAGCTCCTGGAGCTCATACTCGAGTCATGGCTGTAGATGATTGTGTCTAACGGGCTCTCGAACCACTGGACCATGGAAGCTCCTGGAGCTCATACTCGTGTTATTGCTGTAGATGATTGTGTCTAACGGTGTCTCGAACCACTGGACCATGGAAGCTCCTGGAGCTCATACTCGAGTCATTGCTGTAGATGATTGTGTCTAACGGGCTCTCGAACCACTGGACCATGGAAGCTCCTGGAGCTCATACTCGTGTCATTGCTGTAGATGATTCTGTCTAACGGGCTCTCGAACCACTGGACCATGGAAGCTCCTGGAGCTCATACTCGTGTCATTGCTGTAGATGATTCTGTCTAACGGGCTCTCGAACCACTGGACCATGGAAGCTCCTGGAGCTCATACTTGTGTCATTGCTGTAGATGATTGTGTCTAACGTGTCTCGAACCACTGGACCATGGAAGCTCCTGGAGCTCATACTCGTGTCATTGCTGTAGATGATTGTGTCTAACGGGCTCTCGAACCACTGGACCATGGAAGCTCCTGGAGCTCATACTCGAGTCATGGCTGTAGATGATTGTGTCTAACGTGTCTCCAGGGGAGCACGGGTCGGGAGGAGGTGCTGTTCCTGCGTCTGTATCTGCTGCAGAGTCTGCTGGCCTATGTCGAGGGCAACGACGCTCAGGCCCGACTGCAGCTCTCCAAGGTACGGCCCCGTGTGACGCATCACGGAGTGTACGGGATGAGTCATTCTGCCCTGTGTCCAGGTGGAGGCGCTCTACAAGAGGCTCAGCCCCAACACGGAGAAGATGGAGCAGCTGATGACGCTGGGCTTCACCGAGAGAGAAGCTCGACTGGGCCTCAGAGCCTGTGAGGGAGACGTCCAGGAGGCGGCGCTGCACATCAGCAACAGGAGACAGGTGAGGGAGACAGGTGAGGGAGACAGGTGACAGGTGAGGGAGACAGGTGAGGGAGACAGGTGAGGGAGACAGGTGACAGGTGAGGGAGACAGGAGACAGGTGAGGGAGACAGGAGACAGGTGAGGGAGACAGGTGAGGGAGACAGGTGAGGGAGACAGGTGAGGGAGACAGGTGAGGGAGACAGGTGAGGGAGACGGGAGACAGGTGAGGGAGACGGGAGACAGGTGAGGGAGACGGGAGACAGGTGAGGGAGACGGGAGACAGGTGAGGGAGACGGGAGACAGGTGAGGGAGACGGGAGACAGGTGAGGGAGACAGGTGAGGGAGACAGGAGACAGGTGAGGGAGACAGGTGAGGGAGACAGGTGAGGGAGACAGGTGAGGGAGACAGGTGAGGGAGACAGGTGAGGGAGACAGGTGAGGGAGACAGGTGAGGGAGACAGGTGACCTGTGAGGGAGACCTGTGAGGGAGACAGGTGAGGGAGACAAGTGAGGGAGACAGGTGAGGGAGACAAGTGAGGGAGACAGGTGAGGGAGACAGGTGAGGGAGACAGGAGACAGGTGAGGGAGACAGGAGACAGGTGAGGGAGACAGGAGACAGGTGAGGGAGACAGGTGAGGGAGACAGGTGAGGGAGACAGGTGAGGGAGACAGGAGACAGGTGACCTGTGAGGGAGACCTGTGAGGGAGACCTGTGAGGGAGACCTGTGAGGGAGACCTGTGAGGGAGACCTGTGAGGGAGACAGGTGAGGGAGACCTGTGAGGGAGACCTGTGAGGGAGACCTGTGAGGGAGACCTGTGAGGGAGACCTGTGAGGGAGACCTGTGAGGGAGACAGGTGAGGGAGACCTGTGAGGGAGACCTGTGAGGGAGACCTGTGAGGGAGACCTGTGAGGGAGACAGGTGAGGGAGACAGGTGAGGGAGACAGGAGACAGGTGAGGGAGACAGGTGAGGGAGACAGGTGAGGGAGACAGGTGAGGGAGACAGGTGAGGGAGACAGGTGACCTGTGAGGGAGACCTGTGAGGGAGACAGGTGAGGGAGACAAGTGAGGGAGACAGGTGAGGGAGACAGGTGAGGGAGACAGGTGAGGGAGACAGGAGACAGGTGAGGGAGACAGGAGACAGGTGAGGGAGACAGGAGACAGGTGAGGGAGACAGGTGAGGGAGACAGGTGAGGGAGACAGGTGAGGGAGACAGGAGACAGGTGACCTGTGAGGGAGACCTGTGAGGGAGACCTGTGAGGGAGACCTGTGAGGGAGACCTGTGAGGGAGACCTGTGAGGGAGACAGGTGAGGGAGACCTGTGAGGGAGACCTGTGAGGGAGACCTGTGAGGGAGACCGGTGAGGGAGACGTCCAGGAGGCGGCGCTACACATCAGCAACCGGAGACAGATGAGTGAGACAGGTGAGGGAGACCTGTGAGTGAGACAGGTGAGTGAGACAGGTGAGTGAGACAGGTGAGTGAGACAGGTGAGTGAGACAGGTGAGGGAGACCTGTGAGGGAGACCTGTGAGTGAGACCTGTGAGTGAGACCTGTGAGTGAGACCTGTGAGGGAGACCTGTGAGGGAGACCTGTGAGGGAGACCTGTGAGTGAGACCTGTGAGTGAGACGGGTGAGTGAGACGGGTGAGTGAGACGGGTGAGTGAGACGGGTGAGTGAGACGGGTGAGTGAGACCTGTGAGGGAGACCTGTGAGTGAGACGGGTGAGTGAGACGGGTGAGTGAGACGGGTGAGTGAGACGGGTGAGTGAGACCTGTGAGGGAGACCTGTGAGTGAGACCTGTGAGTGAGACGGGTGAGTGAGACGGGTGAGTGAGACCTGTGAGTGAGACCTGTGAGTGAGACCTGTGAGTGAGACCTGTGAGTGAGACCTGTGAGGGAGACGGGTGAGGGAGACCTGTGAGTGAGACCTGTGAGGGAGACCTGTGAGGGAGACCTGTGAGTGAGACCTGTGAGGGAGACGGGTGAGTGAGACGGGTGAGTGAGACGGGTGAGGGAGACCTGTGAGGGAGACCTGTGAGGGAGACCTGTGAGGGAGACCTGTGAGGGAGACCTGTGAGGGAGACCTGTGAGTGAGACCTGTGAGGGAGACCTGTGAGGGAGACCTGTGAGTGAGACAGGTGTGTGAGACCTGTGAGTGAGACCTGTGAGTGAGACGGGTGAGTGAGACGGGTGAGTGAGACGGGTGAGTGAGACGGGTGAGTGAGACCTGTGAGGGAGACCTGTGAGTGAGACCTGTGAGTGAGACGGGTGAGTGAGACGGGTGAGTGAGACCTGTGAGTGAGACCTGTGAGTGAGACCTGTGAGTGAGACCTGTGAGTGAGACCTGTGAGGGAGACGGGTGAGTGAGACGGGTGAGTGAGACGGGTGAGGGAGACCTGTGAGGGAGACCTGTGAGGGAGACCTGTGAGGGAGACCTGTGAGGGAGACCTGTGAGGGAGACCTGTGAGTGAGACCTGTGAGGGAGACCTGTGAGGGAGACCTGTGAGTGAGACAGGTGTGTGAGACCTGTGAGTGAGACCTGTGAGTGAGACCTGTGAGTGAGACCTGTGAGTGAGACCTGTGAGTGAGACCTGTGAGTGAGACCTGTGAGGGAGACCTGTGAGTGAGACAGGTGTGTGAGACCTGTGAGTGAGACCTGTGAGTGAGACCTGTGAGTGAGACCTGTGAGTGAGACCTGTGAGGGAGACCTGTGAGGGAGACCTGTGAGTGAGACCTGTGAGTGAGACCTGTGAGTGAGACCTGTGAGGGAGACCTGTGAGGGAGACCTGTGAGTGAGACAGGTGTGTGAGACCTGTGAGTGAGACCTGTGAGTGAGACCTGTGAGTGAGACCTGTGAGTGAGACCTGTGAGGGAGACCTGTGAGTGAGACAGGTGTGTGAGACCTGTGAGTGAGACCTGTGAGTGAGACCTGTGAGTGAGACCTGTGAGGGAGACCTGTGAGTGAGACAGGTGTGTGAGACCTGTGAGTGAGACAGGTCTGAAACCAGGCCTGACCCGTGTGTGCAGGAGCGAGCGGAGATGAAGGACCGGGAGCGGCAGAAACGAAGGTCTCGCCTCGAGGCCGTTTCGGTTTTGGCTGAACTCGGATTTAACCGAAGAGACGCCGCTCGAGCCCTGGAGGAGAGCGGCGGCCACGTGGACCAGGCGTATACCGTCAGTACTGCACCTGTACTGTACTAGTACTGCACCAGTACTGCACCTGTACTGCACTAGTACTGCACCTGCACCTGTACTGCACTAGTACTGCACCTGTACTGTACTTGTACTGCACCTGTACTGTACTAGTACTGCACCTGTACTGTACTAGTACTGCACCTGTACTGTACTAGTACTGCACTAGTACTGCACCTGTACTGTACTTGTACTGCACTTGTACTGTACTTGTACTGCACTAGTACTGCACCTGTACTGTACTTGTACTGCACTTGTACTGTACTTGTACTGCACTTGTACTGCACCTGTACTGCACCTGTACTGCACTAGTACTGCACCTGTACTGTACTAGTACTGCACTAGTACTGCACCTGTACTGTACTTGTACTGCACCTGTACTGTACTTGTACTGCACTTGTACTGTACTTGTACTGTACTAGTACTGCACCTGTACTGTACTTGTACTGCACTTGTACTGTACTTGTACTGTACTTGTACTGCACTTGTACTGCACCTGTACTGCACCTGTACTGCACTAGTACTGCACCTGTACTGTACTAGTACTGCACTAGTACTGCACCTGTACTGTACTTGTACTGCACTTGTACTGCACCTGTACTGTACTTGTACTGTACTTGTACTGCACTTGTACTGCACTTGTACTGCACTTGTACTGCACTTGTACTACACTTGTACTGCACCTGTGCTGCACCTGCACTTGTACTACACTTGTACTGCACCTGTACTGCACTGATACTGCACCTGCACTGCACTTGTACTGCACTTGTACTACACTTGTACTACACTTGTACTGCACCTGTGCTGCACCTGCACTTGTACTGCACTAGTACTGCACCTGTACTGCACTGATACTGCACCTGCACTGCACCTGCACTGCACTTGTACTACACTTGTACTACACTTGTACTGCACCTGTGCTGCACCTGCACCTGTACTGCACCTGTACCGCACTAGTACCGCACTAGTACTGCACTAGTACTGCACTTGTACTGCACCTGTACTGCACCTGTACTGCATTAGTACTGCACCTGTACTGCATTAGTACTGCACTGATACTGCACCTGTACTGCATTAGTACTGCACTGATACTGCACCTGTACTGCACCTGTACTGCACCTGTACTGCACCTGTACCGCACTTGTACCGCACTAGTACTGCACTAGTACTGCACTTGTACTGCACTAGTACTGCACCTGTACTGTACTTGTACTGCACTAGTACTGCACCTGCACTAGTACTGCACCTGTACTTGTACTGCACTTGTACTGCACTGATACTGCACTGATACTGCACTGATACTGCACCTTCCACCTGCTCTTCCGTCTCAAACTTCTCGTCTGTTTTCCAGATCCTCCTGAACTCCAGTCAGGCTGAGGCCACGAACAACAACTCTCCGGAGGCCGTGAGTCCAGAGAAAGTGGAGCAGGTCAGTCCATCACCTACACAGAGCTTCATCTCCTCTTCTCCCTGGAGCTCCACCTGCTGTGAGGACCTGTGTGTAGGTCTGGGCCCCGTTAAAGACCAGTCTGGTGTCGGAAAGAAGGTCTCGCTTCTACCAGTATCGAAAGCAGGCAGTTGGTTTTGGTGCTGTTGGTCCAGGGACGGCATTAAAGGAAGTGACTCTGTTGTTTCAGATCAAATAAAAAAAATGTTTTTTGCCCAATTTTTTATTATTTTCTCTCCTTTTTCTTTGGCCAAAGTTTGCAGCTTTTTTCACAATTCATTAGTAACTTTTTTTTTTTTTTTTACCCCAATTTTTTCCCTTATTTATTCCACATTTTACTCTATATTTTTGACACATTTTCTCCCGATTTTTCTCCAAATTATTTACATATTTCTTGACGTTGGAGATGAACCCGATATTGTTAATGTGCAGATCTTCCACATGTTGTTCTGGTTCTAGACGACAGATATTCCAGTATAGGTTAAGTGCCCAGCTCGGTCCGTGTCTCGTTCCCTCAGATGGGTCCAGATGTTTCCTCTGCTGTAACGACTCGTGTCTCGTTCCCTCAGATGGGTCCAGATGTTTCCTCTGCTGTAACGACTCGTGTCTTGTTGCAGCTCTTGTACCTCGGCTTTGATCGGCCTCAGGCTGAGACCGCGCTCACGCTCACAGACGGAGACGTCCAGGCGGCGGCTCAGCTCCTGCTGGAGAACCAGGGCGAGCTCCCTCCAGACCTCAGCCAGGACTCAGGCTCCTCAGGCTCCTCGGGCCCCGGGCGAGAGGAGCCAGTCCCCTCCTCCTCCACCACCACCAGCAGCTCCTCCACCAGCAGCTCCTCCGCAAACTCCCCAGGTCAGACCCACAGCACAACACAACACATGGATCCTATTAACTAAACAGAGTGCCTCACATGTAAACGCGACGAGTGTGGGATCAGAGCTGACATGTAAAGGCGACGAGTGTGGGATCAGACCTCACATGTAAACGCGCCGAGTGTGGGATCAGGCCTCGCATGTAAACGCGCCGAGTGTGGGATCAGGCCTCGCATGTAAACGCGCCGAGTGTGGGATCAGGGCTCACATGTAAATGCGGCGAGTGTGGGATCAGGCCTGACATGTAAACGTGCCGAGTGTGGGATCAGAGCTCGCATGTAAACGTGCCGAGTGTGGGATCAGGCCTCGCATGTAAACGCGCCGAGTGTGGGATCAGAGCTCGCATGTAAACGTGCCGAGTGTGGGATCAGGCCTGACATGTAAACGTGCCGAGTGTGGGATCAGAGCTCGCATGTAAACGTGCCGAGTGGGATCAGGGCTCACATGTAAATGCGGCGAGTGTGGGATCAGAGCTCACATGTAAACGCGGCGAGTGTGGGATCAGGCCTGACATGTAAACGTGCCGAGTGTGGGATCAGAGCTCGCATGTAAACGCGCCGAGTGTGGGATCAGGCCTGACATGTAAACGTGCCGAGTGTGGGATCAGAGCTCGCATGTAAACGCGCCGAGTGTGGGATCAGGCCTGACATGTAAACGTGCCGAGTGTGGGATCAGAGCTCGCATGTAAACGCGCCGAGTGTGGGATCAGGCCTGACATGTAAACGTGCCGAGTGTGGGATCAGAGCTCGCATGTAAACGCGCCGAGTGTGGGATCAGAGCTCGCATGTAAACGCGCCGAGTGTGGGATCAGAGCTCACATGTAAACGCGCCGAGTGTGGGATCAGAGCTCACATGTAAACGCGCCGAGTGTGGGATCAGAGCTCACATGTAAACGCGCCGAGTGTGGGATCAGAGCTCACATGTAAACGCGCCGAGTGTGGGATCAGAGCTCACATGTAAACGCGCCGAGTGTGGGATCAGAGCTCACATGTAAACGCGCCGAGTGTGGGATCAGAGCTCACATGTAATCACTTACCAAAGTGAATCGGGTGTTTTGAGTCGTTCAGTATCAGTTTAATGTAAACCACTGTTTAAACCACTGAAAATATTACAGTAGTGGAAAATATCATAGAGAACAAAAAACTTAACCTCCACACATTTGAATGTAATCTGGTGCAATTTTAGACGGTAAAACTGGATAAAGTTATATTTTATGTAATCCATGATTTTGGGATTCAATGATTATCTGTTTTTCCTAATACTCTGCTTTATTTACACGTTAGCGCGAGGCTAGCTTAGTTAGCAGTTGAGTCATCAGCGCCTTTACGTGAAGCACAGAGTGAGTCGTTCTCCCAGTTCATACGAGTCACAGAAATATTCAACCTCATTTGCATAGGGTTAGAAGATACGACTTTGTTCAACCCAGTTAGCGGCTCCGTGGGAGAACGAGAGTTACGAGACGAGTCAGAATCACAGACTTTGCTGAATGAGATGAAGGAAGGAAAGCGAGAAGAGGCTGATCCAGAAGCACCGTGAGGCTCGTAGAGCAGGAAGGAGGAGGACGTTAGGGGGAAGTTGTTAGTTGTAAACAATAAGCCTTTGGTTTCTGTGCTCCAACGAGCTACACACATATAATATCAGTGAGCCGTTCATTAAGACCACAAACCTCAGTCCAGGGACCACAGTTTAGGAAGCAGTGGGCGGGCGGAGAATCACGACTCCCGAGTCGGTAAAGTGAATCTCGAGTTTCGAACGATTCGCACCTCGCTGGATCTGACCTCACATGTGAACGCGGTGTCGTGTTCACAGAGGACGAGGCGGCGGTCAGCGAGGTGCTGGGGGACATCTCCCGTCACGAGGAGGACTATCTGGACCTGACTCTGGAGGAGGAGAGCGAGCTGATCGTCACGCTGCAGTCCTACCTCAGCCGCTCCACGCAGACCGTCTGAAGCACCGCCCGAAGCACCGTCTGAAGCACCGCCCGAAGCACCGCCTGAAGCACCGCCTGAAGCACCGCCTCGACGTGTCTGTCAGATCCACTTTTTAATAATAACTCAATCAAACCCTTTACAAACACTTAACGTCAGCACTTCTGAGACTGACCACCGGAGGCGCAATAATCTATACTTTAAAAAGATCATTTCTGTTTCAAATGAAGGACGTGTCTCACTTTCTGATTTCAGTTTTATTATGTTGAGAAGGAGAAAGTTTTGTTAAATGTGACGTTTCCAAAAAATCAAGGCCTTTTTGTTTTTGTAAAAAAATAATAATAATAATTTTAATTAGGTTTAAATGTTTGTCTGACTTTGAACGAGTCAATAAAGACGGTGTTGGTTTTACCCTCTGCTCTGATCCTCTTTTTTTGGGTCGTCTAGTCCTGGTTTGGTCCAGTGTTCGCTTCGACAACACATTTTAAATAATATTATTTAAAATATTGATGTAAATTCATTTTTGATTTTCAACCGACATAGTGATGAATCTGCAGTGACCTCTAGTGTCGACTAAATGTACACGCAATATTTGACTAAAGTTGGAGAGAATTATTTGAGTAAAATTAAATGACATTTCCGTCAAAAGATGAAACTAAATTAACTTCTTAAGCCCCGCCTTCACTGAGGGCATGTTCTCCAGTGTTGGAATAGCAGAGCAGTCGTGGACTTCACTCAGACCAGGCAGGGCTTGATCTGCTCAACTCCAATGACATGAATGTGACCTGTGCTCTGGGGCTGACTGAGAGGGAAATACATTTGTGCTTTTTGATTTCATGACTGTTGGTGGACTTTCTCGTGGACTTTCTCGTACCTGTTGCTGTATTGGCTCTTCTTCAGTCTGTAGTGGCTATTTGTCCATAACAAACTTACACCACACGATCTGAACTTCATAAATGGCCCTGAGGCGACGTCAAGGGAAGGTTTAGGAAAAATGAATCGATGTCCGGACCTTAAAGTGCGTTCGAGGTTTGTTCACACATCGGATTACAGAAACATTTACTGCAGCCTCGGATACAAACGTGTGTCGCCTCCACCCACGTATGTGAATTAGCCTCACGAGCGACCAATGAAGAATAAGGCAACAATGAACTGAACTGGTGAGAAAACCAACATAAGCATGAATGCAAACTAAAGCAAATTAACTTTAGCAAAAAAGGAAAGAAATGACAACTAAACCTAAATGAAACACGGTACAAATGACTTTACATGGATCCAGTCACTTTGTCTCTGCTGTCGCATGAGCCCAGATGGATGGATTTGTTTACAGCAGAAACACCAACATCACGGCTCAGATCGTCCACCGTCAGAGTGAGGCCTAAAAAAGGAGCGTCCAAACATTCTTCATTCTTAAAGCAGCACTAAGTAACGTGTTTACCTTAATAAATCCGTTCCAAAGTCCCTCTGGGGGAAATACAAGTGTTAATGGGAGGATTGGGGGTCTTTTGTCTCCCCCTGGTGTCTCTGGACAGAAAACCACATCTTTCCTACCTCCGGGTTGGAGCCACCAATACACACTAATGGAATCACGTAGAAGAAGCTAACGGGCAAAGCTAACTGTGGGCTAGCACCACTTAAACAGTATTTACAGCCAAGTTTGAGTGAAAACAATGATCTCCATTGTGTAACTGGACGAATGAGATCCCTCTGTCCGTTTGTCTTTTCTGTCAGCGTAGTATTTACTCTCACGGACGATTAATGAGTAAAAACACAACATGTACAACACCTGCAGTGGCGCTTATGGCCTCTAGGGGCACGCTTTGGTTCTGCTTGTTCACACCTGACCGGTCCAATCACGTTACTGCTTCTATTTGGTCGCTCACATGCGTTTACTTCAGGAGGAGCCAAATCCAACAAATATTGGTCATGTGTTAAAAAAGTACAGAAGAGAGCCAGTTACAAAATGGCCGCCACTATGGCCTCGTCCAATCTATTTATTTGTATTAAAGTATTCATACAGAAAAAGCTTCTTTTTTTTTTTTACAAATTAAAACCAGGCTGTCGGGAACACTTTAATTCTGTATTACATTACAGTATGTTTTACTATAACACAGTAATTTATTTACAGTAAAGTTCCACGAGTATCAGTAGACCTGTTACGTTTTATATTTATACAGAAATGTCTCATGATTGTGATAAATCCAGTGTTTTGGCAGATTTCTTATTTGAGACATTTTTTCAGCAGATGAAATAACTTTTAATTTCCATCTTCAGTGAATTTAAACGAAGCTTCTATTTCCAAACTGAGGTTTATGAAAATGTCTTTTCCCCGTCAACGTAAACCGGTTCTAAATTCCGATTTTGAAGCTTGAAGTGAGTTATGAAGTCATCACAACTGAAGTGTATTTTAAAAGACACGTTCTGCTGCTCGAGTGTCTCCAGCTCAGTCCACACGTCCTTAGAGAACGTGGACTCATCTCTACGTCCTTGTGGCAGAAAGAACATTCCATGTCCATGTTCAGATCAGACTTTAACCCCTTAATCTCCACCATAACCGAGCACATTTTCTCCTGTTCAGAGTTACCCAAGATCTAAAGGCTTCTGGACCGGAGAGCTTACAGCCTATAGGCCAGGGTAATGCCTCATTTGAAAGCTAAGGCCTACAAAACTCATCTAAGCTTCAAGTGTAAGTCATTTCTGTTGCTTTTCGTAAGGTTTTTCGGCACATTTTTGCTCCGTTTTTGAATCGTTTTGGCCACATTTTGTTCCACATTTTGTTCCACGAGTCTATAGGCTGTAAGCTAGGTTTGGGTAAAGCCGAACTGGAGAAAATGTGCTTGGTTACAGTGGGGGTTAAGAGGTTAAAATGTAAAAGACTGGAGTTGTTGTTTCACATTAAAACACTTGGACCCGACTGGGAGTTTCATGTGTTGACTCGGCAGCTAAAGCAGCTGTTTGTTTCCCCAGGGCACATTCTCTCCAGTTCGGCTTTACCCAAATCTAAGGGCTTCTGGGAAAAAAGCGACAAACACGAGACGTAAACAAGGATGAAAACGCAACAAAAAAAAAAGGAACAAAGTCGTGACAAAAAAGGTGACAAAGAAAAGCGACAACAATGAGATTAGTTTTGCAGGTCTTAGCTTTCAAATGAGGCATTACTCTAGCCTGTAGGCTGTACGCTCCAGTCAAGAACATTTTTACATTTGGGTAAAGCCAAACTGGAGAAAATGCGTTCAGTGAAGGCGGGGGTTAAGAGGTTAAACTAATAGTCTATGATTTGTATATATCTATATGAATAATGTGTTGCTAACAGCCACAAACATGACGGATCTCCATGGTAACGGTGGATTCCCCCCCCCCCCCCCCCGAAATATCTTTGCCCTACTGTCAACTCGAAAATAAAACAGAAATAAATTAGCTAATAATAATAATGGTAATAATAATAATAATATTAATGTTTGAGAGTGCGGTTCACGTATCCACCAGCAGAGGCCGCTCTGACTCTTTGGTCTGCACTTTTTTCATCCACGACTCAGGCCGAGGTAAAGAGGAATTAAAGCCTTAATAACTGGTCTTTCACTAAAGCACAAAGAACCAGACCGACTCCAGAGCCCAGAGGACAGGGAGGTAGTGCCGTATGGAGCCGGGGTCTCAGAGAACCTTCAGAGAACCTTCAGAGAACCTTCAGGCAGCGCAGGATTCCAGTGAACCACAAACCGGTGAACACACTGAGACAAACACGAGTTCATCCCAAAGACAAAACTCCGAGCCACAAACAAAGCAATGTGGTTTATTCAATTCAATGCAAAGAAGAAGAATGCAAACAACATTATATTGGAGAAACCAAAATAAACATACTTATGCATTTTTCGATGAATAAACAATTCGTTATTATGTTTTTTTAAAAAGTCTTTTCTGATTGTCTGAGTTTGACTTTTGTAAATATATTTTCCCTGTATGTGCACACGTGACGGTGTCTGCTGACCATCACCCGGTCGGTCAGAACAGGGTTCATGGCTGAAGTTGGAGAATTGAACCTTGATTGAAGCTCAAAGATGCTGCGAGGCCTTAACGTTTTAAAAAGGTTTTACGTTTCTGCAGAAACCCTGATATCACGTCAAACTCAACACGACTCTCCTAAACTAAACTTCTATGACATGAATCCTGTGCTCTGACTCTGAAGGAAACGCGTTTACTTCTTTGATTTCACCTCTTAACCCCCACCTGAACCGGGCACATTTTCTCCAGTATAGCTTTACCCAAATCTAAAAGCTTCATGAAAAACAACAATTAGACGAAAACGAGGTAAAAAAAAAAAAAGCAACCAAACCAAAGAACAACAGTAAAGTGACAAAAATGCAATGAAAAGTTTGAATGAGTTCTGTGGGTCTTAGCTTTCAAATGAGGCGTTACTCTGGCCTGTAGGCTGTGAGCTTTTAGATTTGGGTAAAGCTGAACTGTAGAACATGCACTTGTTTAAGAGGTTAAGGATTCTTTTAGGATTTTCTTGCGTCTCCTCCGCTCTGTGACTTTTACATGAGGCCAAATCAATGGGTTTACTGCAAAACAACTGGCCGTCCAGTGTCGGATATAAAGCCTCTGAACCTGAGGCTGAAATGTAAATCAAAGAAGGGACTGAACACGTGTGACAGAGCCTCCGATCATGGACCTGTGTCGCTTTGTTTATGAAGTCACTGCAGTTACACGTGTTCTCATATTTTAGGTTTTTAGAATCGATTTCTCGAACAGAGTTTTAAATGGAGGTTTTACAGTCTTCAGCTCCTACATGAATCCCTACAATGGAAATACAACACGTCATTGAGTACACTGTTTGGGTAATTGTACTTTTTGAGTACACTGTTTGGGTAATTGTACTTTTTGAGTACACTGTTTGGGTAATTGTACTTTTTGAGTACACTGTTTGGGTAATTGTACTTTTTGAGTACACTGTTCGGCCTGTACTTGTAATGAGTAACTTAAGTCATGTAACTGTAATGGTCCACATCTGGAGTCAGGTGGGTTACTGAGCTCTCTCAGAATTTTACCCATGTAATTGTACTTTTACTCTTTCCACGACTGGTTCTCACGTTTGTTTCTTCCCTTTGGAAATGATAAATCCTACATTTGTTCTCATACAGTCACAGACAACAGGGAATTTACATTTGCTCAAATACATTTACAAAAGTAAAACTAAAAGAAGTGTTTGACTAAAACTAAATTGAGAAAAGACGATGAAGAACACAAAGGCACTATTGCACACACACATCTATAACAAAGATGCACATATGACTAGACTAGAGTGATAACTATAAAGAGAGTGTTTGTTTAGTGAGATTTGGTTATGTAAATGAACTGACTCAAAGGCCGGGAACATTTGCTTTTATACTGAACGAAAACAAAGCGCGTCATGTCTGTGAAGCATGAGATGCAGATCACAGTATCAGCAGCAGATCACGTCAACCACAGACCTTCAACAATGTACAGTAAATGAGCACATACACAACAACAACATGCAGTCAAAACATGTTGTATAAAGACGCTCTGCTGAGGTCAACCGGTTTCTCTTTTGTTTCCACATTTTAGAACTACAGGTCTGGTCTCGATGGCAGACGCTGGACGAGGAGCTTCAGGAGAAACTGCTGATCAATGTAGAGCATTTCATTTTTATAAGAACCCACCAACGATGATTTAAACAGAATCCTGCTCAACTTTACCCTCTTATTGTTTGCCCTAATTATTGCATTTTAAATAGAGGTGGTTTATTCATATATTGAAGCAGACATACAGATTTTCAGCAGCCTCTGATAAAAAATGTCACCATCACCCACTTATGTGAATTACCCTCCCACAAGTCAATAATGAATTAAATTAGCAAAAATAATTAAATAAGATCAGCACAAATGCAAACTAAAGCAAATTAACTTTTACAAAAAAGGAAAGAAATTAGGCTACAACTAAACTGAAGCCTAGATTAAACAAAGTAGAAAAAGCTCCTGCACAGTCTTTACACAGAGTCAGTCACTTTGTGTCTGCGCCATTTTGAATTCACTGCTGTTGCAGGGTCCCAGATGAATCGATTTGTTTACAGCAAATTAAACAACATCACGGATCAGATCATCCACTGTCAGAGTCAGGCCTAAAAAGGAGCGTCTAAATGTGACGCCCACTATGTGTGGTCACATAGTTTTATTTTTATTATAATCATTTATATATAGGCTATATGCACAGTTTCCCCACGTGACGTCTTCCTGGACAGTAAGCCAGACGCTGTACTTCCTGTCGCCGATCGTTTACATTCACAACTAGCAGGTACCACACATATAAAGCGATAGCTCAGGATTTGGTTAAGGACAAGTTACTGATGGACAGTCACAGCAACGTATTACAAAGATCCCGTTCGCTGTGAATCCTGCACCCAAAGGAAGCGCCAGCGGTTGAAAGGTAGGAGCTTTTATCTTGCGAGCTAAAGGCTAGTGTTAAATTATAACATGTAAACAAGTAAATATTATTTAAACTACTACTGTCCAAGCGGAAATCATGTGCATAGCCCATTTGAGTAATGCCAATGCCCCATCCGAAACGAGCAGATTGGTTAGAAGTCTTACGCCAAACCGGATGTGCGTCGGCGTCCGCCATGATAAGAAGCATCCGAATTGGGCTGTCAGTTAGGAAGGAGTTAGGGAAAGTGGCCTGTATGCTAACTATCATAGCCACTTTAGCATAGGGACATCTGGTGGTCCCTTACCAGTGATTAGGAGCTATGTGCCATCCCATAAGCCACTGCGCCTCATACCCCCCTCGCCCCCACCCTCGAGTGATTCATGCTCAACCACTGTTGATTGACAGGTGCACTTTTAATAATAAAAATAATAATAAAAAATAAGATTCTGCACAAGCCAGACTTTATAAAAGTGACAAAATACATGTCGTCGTCCCCACAGCAGTCACGTGGTTTTAAAGCCTCCTCAGTAAACGGCCTAAATGAAGCAGTCTGTGCTTTTGCTTTATTTAGTAGAGACTTAAGCCACACGCTGTAGCTTTAGGAAACCGCTGTTGAGATGAAATAAAGGGAAATGTGAAAAATCATTTGGATGTTTTTTTTTTTTTCTTCGTCTTAAATGTCTTTATTCGGACACTATGTTGTTGTTGGACATTATACTGTAGGTGGCGCTATGGGCTTTTGTTTGGCCTGCACTGAACTTTAAAGAAGAAGGAAACAGCCGTTGGTGATGTCACTTCCCCTTCGAATTGGGCAAATAGCTCTGAAGCTCTAGTTCACTAACTGTATAGAGATCTATGAGACCCCATGAAAGGTTAAGGGTCAGGAGCTCGGGTTAGGACTTAGAGGCGATGATGTAATGGTTTCAGACGCGGCCTAATGCTGCGTCCACACCGAACGCTTTCCGGGCGTCAAAAACGTGCCTAAAGCCCATAGTTGGACACTTGTCACAAATGTCGCTCTGGCCGCGCGTCAGCTCAGAGTGTGTTCGTGGTAGGGTTACCACCTATGTCTGACAAAAATCATGGACATTTCGGCAACCCAATCAACCCATTTGCTCATAAGCAGCCTTTGACCCAAGATAAATATTGCCCTTCTACCACCAAATTTGGACATAACCTTGTCAATAGTAATGTAATTTCGACACTATTCCTTTGCCATTTATTTATTTAGTTAGTTGCTTTACATTGCTTTGCATGTCTAGTCTTTATTATGTTGGCTTATTTCCAACAGTTTTTGGTTGTAGACACCTGGGGCAGTAGTGGGCTGTGCAATAAAAAATATATATTTTTTATTAATTTTATTTTGCTAAGTTTGTTTGACACTGCACCTTACATTGTTTAGACATTAGTAGAGAACCTGTCTAACCTGTTTGCTTAGACAGTGGTGTGTGCTTTGCTTGTGCTTGCCTTTTCTGCTGCTTGCTGCTGTTGGCTAAACAACTACATAGAAGGATATGTAACTGACATAACTGGGCACACACACAGTAGACTACTAGGATTACGCTTGATTTGGATTTAATTTAGTCCATCAAGACAGTGCTTAATAACCCTCATCTTACCTAGTACTGAATGCCTCTTTATTTTTAAAAACAGTGAATGTTTACCAGTTCAAGTAATAAAAGGCATTTCAAATACAAAATCTAATTGTTTCTTTTCATTCAGTCAATAATTGTGAATCGTCGTTAAACCGCAATATTTTCTCTCTCAACAATCATGACTCAAAAGATGTTAATCGTGACCACTAGCACGCACCAATAGAGCATGATAGCTCTGCTCTGTTTTTATTATGGTTAGGTTTGTTTAGACTTGAATCATTGTTAAACTGCCTAGTGGGAAAAAAGAAAAACTTAAGTCTATACATCCCACTGTGATATCAACTAACAACAGTTTGACACTTGGATTTTTGTGACTGGTTTTCTTTACAGTCCATTTATATATTGCGCGTCCAAAAACAGGTCTTATTTTTGAGAGTTTGTGGTCTTAAATCTTAAATTTGACTTGTCCACCGCGGCAGATACCCTGAATTTAGTAAAAAAGCTTATTTTTGAGAATTTGTACTGTATTTTTGGATCCTGAATACCAAATTGTGAAGATAATTTTAATGAAGTGAATTGTATTTCTTCTTGTAAAAACACAAGTAAATGAGTCAGCGGTGATCATACCGGCCAATACCTGCTACATAAACATTCTTCTTCAGAGGGATTAAGTCTGATATAAAGGTACAGCCTCTTCCTATATCAGTGTAGTATTTCCTACTTAATGACACTGAACCTAAAGAGCCTAAACTCTGCAGATCGACTCCTAAAAACTAAATCAAAAGTCAAAGAAGGAACTAAAAACATGTAAATGCACCTCAGATTTAAATCCACTGCCAAAGAAACAGCTCTGTGTTTTGGACATTTAGTCAAATACATTTACAAACAATGTTGAGTAAAACCAAAAAAAGTGTTTGACTAAATCTGGCCTAAAGCTAAATGTGGAAAAGGAGATGAGGCACAAAGGTGCACACACGACTAGATAGGGATCATATATGAAGATGGTTCAGTGGTTCCTGCCTGCTTCTTAAAGATGAGATGGAATGTAGATGAGATATGTACAGTGATACAGCACATGCACAAAAACAACATGGACATGAAAACGTTAAAAACTGTTATTGAAAGTGTCTCTAAGCCGTTAACTTACATCTGTAACTTATCGTTGCAAACTGGAACATTTCCTGACAAAGTGATTCCTCTGTTCAAGGCAGGAGATAAACATCTCTTTACAAACTACAGGCCTGTTTCCCTTTTACCGCCATTCTCTAAAATCGTAGAAAAGGTTTTAACTCTAGACTCGACAGCTTTATCGAAAAGTGTAATTTACTCAAAAACTTTTCTGAAATTTAAACTTGATTCATTTCCATCAGAAGTTTGTTACTATATTACTATATTATTATAGATTTACTCAAACATTAACTGTGAGATTAAAGTGAATATAGAAAGAGCTTTTCTCCAGTTTTTGTTTCATATGGACCAGAAATTAGAGATATAATAAAGTTTGCATAAAGTTATATCAGATCTGTGTCGTTCTCGCTCTGCCTTTTCCTATTTGAATATTTGATGGGAGGAGCACAGGGAAGAAAAGAACGAGGAAACTGCACAAGGTCACAAACAAGCTCACGGTCTCCTGAAAGGTGAGAAACTTTACTCTCATTATTAAACGTCTACTGATCTGTGACTAGGAGCGGGAAGCCATTATATCTGATGTTGTTAGTGTTTTGTGTAAATGTTCTGCTGTGAATTAAGACAATGAGGAATAAAAAACTCACAGCTGCTGATGAAACATTATAGATTTTAATTCAATTATTAATTACGTGTGTGTGTGCGTGTGTGTGTGTGTGTGTGTGTGTGCGTGTGTGTGACAGAAGGGGACATGTGTCCCTTTGCGTTGGTGGTTATTGTGTAAAAACTGTAAAATAGAAAATACAGACATTAAACTGAAAAACTTTGAGCAGGTTCAGACTGTCTTGAAATCTAGATTTCCAATGGAACAAACGTGAACTCACTGAAAGAGCGGAGAACTTTGATGCTTAAAATAAGACAAAAAACACTTGAAATGAGACAAAAGGTCGAAGAGAAGAGGAGTCAAAATCATTCCCATAATCCAGGCTCGTTTCAGTCATTTCTGTCTGAGATTCATTTTTCCACTTTTCTCTGTCTGGAAAATATCTTTAATAAAAAAAGTGTCTTGGGGCTTATTTTGAGTCTTGGAGTTCAGGAAGAAAGTAAAGAAGATACTGTAGAGCCTGGTGGGACCTGAATGACCCCCCTCTGTATGTGTGTATCCAGTCCTCGTTCACGTGCATCAGATTGGTTTATTTGCCGTGACGTGTTGTTAGCGACGTCACTCACGGGACGCGGAAGTCCCTCAATAACAATCTACGAAAAATACAAAATAAATAAATAACAATCTACGAACGATGCACGAGAGAGTCGGCGGTAAATGACCAAAAACACATCGACAGTCGGTGAGTTTCGTGATTCATAATCCTGCGCAAATATTAACACAAACCCGCTAATAACAGACGCCCTTCGCTGATTGGTTTACTCCACTTCCTGTTTGCTTGCGTATGAACCGCTGTGGAAAATGGATTCGACGCAGCGGTGACCCGTTATAATAGGTCCATGCGGTGACCAGCCTCACCGGCTGGGACAGCGGTGAGGCTGGATTTTTCCAGACTCACCGCTGAACATCAGACCAGCATATGATGTTGGTCCAGTGTGAAACCAATAGCTGGGAAGTGGTCAGATTATGTCTACTCTTCTGTCTTCGTATGGTTTTAGTGTTTGACGCTTTTTACTGATTTTTCATCTTTCTGTTCTGTTTTAAACCCATGTGGCCCATGTGGTCAAGTAGGAGGCTGACTCAAAAGTTCCCATGGGAACTGAAATGTATTTTTCTGTGTAAATACAAACACATGTACCCAGACTGATTGCCCGGTCCATGGGCAGAGCCAAGGTTTTAAATATGGCTGCCTGATAGGACACACCCCTTTCCAGATCAGATGGCAAGTATTACCTTGATTACAATAGAATTAACAAAATGAAACATTTAACATAAATCCTGTATGATACTTTAACTGAACAAACCCGGGCTAGTTGTGTTTAACTGTCGAGTTTGGACATTGCAAAAATTATAACTATGAAATAGGGCTGAACGATTTTGAGAAATAATCTAATTGCGATTTTTTTCTTCAATATTGCGATTGCGATTAAATATGCGATTATTGTTGCAAGGTCCTCTTCTCATGTATTTTTCACCTAACACAAGCAATACATCAGCCTGTTTCATAATAAACAATATTTAAAATTGTAAATTAGCACGAACTATAAACTCTTTTTGCATCAAATACAAAGTCAGACCCATAATCCCTGTGAGCAGCTCAAACTTAAGAATATCGTTCTCTCTCATGTCTAATGTCCTCTCGAGGCGTATGGCTCCTCGTTGTGTTCGCTCAACTTTAGGAAAAGCGTGAAATAGTTGAACGCCTTGGACTAGGTCTGAAAACCTTTGCTATTTCATGAAAGATGAAGCGTGATCCGCGTCTGTTCAGACACACGGGTTTGTGCAGATAAAGCACAATGAGGCGGCACGGTAGCACAGCGGTTAGCACGGTAGCACAGCGGTTAGCACGGTAGCACAGCGGTTAGCACGGTAGCACAGCGGTTAGCGGCACGGTAGCACAGCGGTTAGCGGCACGGTAGCACAGCGGTTAGCGCTCGTGCTTCACAGCTAGAAGGTCCTGGGTTCGATTCCCACCTGGACGGGGCCTTTCTGTGTGGAGTTTGCATGTTCTCCCCGTGTCTGCGTAGGTTTCCTCCGGGTACTCCGGTTTCCCCTACCACTAAAAACATGTACAATAGGCCGGGATGAGTGAGTGAGTGGTTGGTGGTGGTCGGAGGGGCCGATGGCGCAGATTGGCTGCCTCGCTTCCGTCAGTCTACCCCAGGGCAGCTGTGGTTACAATAGTAGCTTACCACCACCAAGTATGGAGTGAATGAATAAAGCGTCTTTGAGTGTCCAGAAAAGCGCTATATAAAACCGATGCATTATTATTATTATTATTATTATTATTGAGGTTATTGCAAATATTTTTGATGAAAAATACTGTTATCATTGGGAGGTTTTTTCGGTCACATTCAAATGATCCTCTAAGAGTTAAAGACTCGAAAGTTCTGCGACTGAAAATGAAAGTGTCTAATCCTGCTGAAAACCTGCCGTTGTTTCTGCTGATGTTGAAAAGCTTTCTCCTGCTCGACTTGACCCAAATCTAAGAGCTACTGTGAGAAAAGTGAGAGACAGTTCCACAAACTGTTCTGCTGACGGAATATTGAAAAGCTCCCGATTCTTCTTCTAACACTTTACTCTCTCCTCTTGTTCTCCAGCTCAGACGGTTCTCCTGCTGGACATGAGCGGGACGTCTCTGAGGAAGAGGAGGATGAAGGACGAGCAGGACACGCTTGAGACCAGAAGGTGCTTCTTTATATTTCACTGGTTTAGTGTCAGAGTTTGTTAAAGACGTTCATAAACTCTTTTGTTTCCTCAGAGTCAGATCAAGACCGAGAGCTTTCACCTTTCTGAGCGACGAGTCTGAAGAAAAACCTCACAGGGTAAAGTGTGTGCAGAAAACACCTGGAACCAGACCAGAATTACTTACATTTATACTCGAGTATTCATGACAAATACCTTTATATTTTACCGACTCGGTCTTTACAACAACAGAACAACTGAACGGCTTCTCGACGGCTGTTAAAATATTGTGGATGAAAATCTGTTCAAACTGTTTCACAGATTTATCTTCATCCAAAACTGCAAAACAACTGCAGTCTGAGAAAATATCGAATTATTGAACCATTTCACAGCCAATTAAAGAATGAACTAAAAACAGCCCAAAGTGGCTCATTATCATAAAGAATGAGTTGGATTTACTTCAAAACGCCCTTAGGTCAAAGGTCAGTAACAGCTTTCCAGTGTTCTTTAGTTTTATGTATAGTTGAGTTTTAATGTTTTAAACCTTTATCGCAGCTCTGCCTCAGACTAACTCAGACATGAAGATTATCTGTGTGAGTTTTATAGTTCATAGTGAAGTGTGAGTTTTTACAGTGTAAGCAGGACGGCGTAAAGAAGGGGTGTGTGTGTGTGTGTGTGTGTGGGGGGGGGGGGTTTGTGTGTCAGTGATCGTGGTTGCCCGCGGTTACGAGTATATTTGTAATGATATATGGGTCGTTTGAAATAAAGATGTTCTCGCTCTGACGTCTGTGGCCCAGTGACCCCCCAGTGGCCATGAGCCTGAGAAATGTGGGTCGGGTTGTTTATAGATTGACCCAAGCATCACAGGTGTGTGTATTTCTCATAGTGTGTTTAGGTGAGTTTTATAGAGAGCTAAAAAGAAAGTAAGATTTAATAGTCTGAGAGTTTAGGTAAAAACTACAAAACTATCAAATCAAAGTTGCTCTTTGACAAACCTGAGGGTTTTAAATGTAATTTCTGCCCAAACTCCCTTTTTTACACTTTGTGCTATTGGTTAAATATGTTGATATTTGTTGTTTGTGTTAAAGGTGAATCCAACTTTGTGAAACGAAATTATAAAAATGTTTCTCACTAAAAAAAAACCCATTAAAGAACCTCCAAAACAGGAAAAGTTAAAGGAACATTAAAAGTCAAACATTCACCACTTAATGACGACTGAGAAAGAGCTCATGTTTGATCATATTCAGCCACATAAGTTCAGATAAACTTTGTTAGTCTGTTTACTGCATTCCCTCATGTTCTTCCTCAGGAAGCTCTGACCAATGGAGGAGGGGCTTCAGGCTCATGGAGCAGGTGAGTCTGCAGCTTCATCAGGACAGGGTTTAATTACATGAAACATTTTACTGATTCATCTGGTGACGTGTTTTACAGAGTTGCTGATGAAGGCGAGTCTCACACTCAGATCTTAAGGAGCTTTGTGTGTGTGTGTGTGTGCGTGTGTGTGTGTGCGTGTGTCTGTGTGTGCGTGTGTGTCTCACAGCCATGTTCACTTTGTTCACAGATCCTCTCTCTGTCCTGGGACAGGGGTTTGGATTCACACCTGAGAAGATCGGCCTGTCTGGAGCCGTGTTGTACAGGTAACACTGGGCCACAGAACCTTCTGGATTTACTCCGGGACAGTCCGGTCTGGTCCAGGTTTTCTGAATGTGCTGCTGAACTCCGACCAAATCATTTCATTTGTTAACACAAATATTCCAGACAGCGAAACTATAGCTGGAAGGATATCGGCACTGACCCGTCCCATGTTCTACAGCACATGTGTCAAACACATAGCCATGTGGTATATGGTCAGTCTGCCCCAGGGCGGTTGTGGCTACAGTAGCTTATCACCAAGTGTGGAGTGAGTGAATAATTAAACTTGTGACACAAGTGTAAGGAGGTATTATGATTTATGAGGCTCCTCCTCTCTGTTCTAGTATGGGTGACTCACAGACCGAGAGCCGGAAGCTCTTCTAGAACATCAAAGATGGCGGCGCGGCTAATGATGCACTGTTTTCTTCTGTTCGACGCCCCTGCTTTAGTAAAATGAAGTCTGGTGTTAAAGTGAACTCTCTTGAACTCCTGCAGGTTCAGATGCCCTTCCTCCGGAGCCTTCCGCTGCTCTTCCACGGGATTGGTGTTTGTGGTGACGGAGGAGGCGGAGCTTCAGTACAGAACGGTCCAATGGGACGAGGCGCTGCTGCAGTCGTCGGACAGAACTCCTGCAGGACCTCTGTACGACATCGAGTGTCCAGAGAGAGCCGTGTGTGAGCTGCACCTGCCGCACTGTGAACCAGAGACCGGTACGAGTCCTTCACAAACATCTGCTCCTCACAAACATCTGCTCCTCACAAACATCTGCTCCTCACAAACATCTGCAGCTCCTCACAAACATCTGCAGCTCCTCTGCTCCTCTGCTCTTGGCTCTTGTGACCTCTCGTTCTTCTCTCCCAGCGGACCTCTCCCAGAGCCGGTTGTCCGTGGCTCACTTCTCTGACAGGGACCTTGAGTTTATTGAACCCGTGCAGATCACAGACAGTCATGTGGTCATCAGAGTGTCCAGCCTCTCTCTACACGGCCTCACCGCTCCCTCTGAGGAACACAGACGCGTCAGTGGACAGGTGCTGCTCTTCCGCACTCCTAAAACCCACACAAGAATCAAACTGAACGTGTTCCTCCTGCCCGGTAACATCCCGGTAGACACGGTACGGCAGTATTTCACACACTCCTCCGTCCAGACGATGATTCCTATGATCCGTGTCCACGTGTTCCAGGTGAAGTACAAACCGCGGAGCACCACTGAGTACGTCGACGCACCTTCTAAATGTCAGCTGGTCGTGGACCGTCTGTACAGCGTGACCTGCTCCAGCGCGGAGTCTGTGCAGCCCAGGGTTGGTACCACCATGGCTGGATTAATGGTTTACTCCATCTGCTGAACTCTCTCTCTCCTCCAGAGGGCGCTATTCGACTTGAACCATGAGCCCAACTTCCACCCGCTGTTTGAGCTGCGTTTCTCCACTCAGACGAGCTCAGCTCGTCTGAAGGTCCAAGAGGTTTTAGACACCGAGGAGAGGGAGGTGTGGAGACATGAGGTGGACCTGACAGGTGAGGTACTACAGTGGCAAGGCAAGGCAAGGCAACTTTATTTATACCGCGCATTTCGTACACAAGGCAACTCAATGCGCCTAGTGATGTCACCAAAGGTCTGTCGACCAATGCAAAGAGCAGAAACACAGAATAATGTTCTCCAACTCCAACGGTTTGCCCTTTACCAGCTTTAGGTTCAGCTGGTAAAGGGCAACACGTGTCGGATAAATGAACATTGGATCGGACAGCAGTTTGGATATTTCCACATTTTAAATTTCAAAACACTGGTACAATAGCGTCATGTGTGGAATTCTTTCCTTTTTTAAGCTGCCCCCTAGTGGCTGGAGCATTCTGGTTCACTTCAAATTCAAGCTCTACAAAGGACCACATTAAATAATCTCACGGGCCACATGTGGCCCGCAGGCCTTGTGTTTGACATGTGGCAAGGCGAGGGTTAACTTCGATTTGATTTTAGCTTTAAATGCCACAACGCCACCCCAGGAGTCTCACCTGGAGATTTAACTTGACTAACAAAGTATAAAGCCACATGTATGTGATGATATAAATGAGAGGCAGGCTATGTTCACATTACAAAAGGTTTCTTTATTTTATTATAAGTTCAGCATGTTCATGTAAGTTCAGAATGTTCATGTAAGTTCAGAATCAAAATCAAACTCCTGTTCATTATTTTAACACCGTCCTCTGGTTTACTGTTGCCATAATGAGTCTTTCGGCTGAACTCCGGAGGAATATCTGCAAAAACACCAAACCCAGAGTCATATTGCTGTTTCTCTGGGTGAATGTACTGAGTGAACCGACTCCACATGTGTTCCTCTGATTTGGACTGTTCTGACTCTGAGATCTGACCTCTCCTGCTTTGGGACTAACATGGATCTTCTTCTTCTCAGGTCCTACGTGCAAAGTCTGCAGGACTCATTCAAGGAAGATAATTGAGCAGAATATGGAGTTAGTTCGTCCCAAGTTTGTTGCAAATGTGAGTGACCCGGTCCTCGACCAGCTGCTGGACAGACTGGTGAGAAAGAAATACATGAACCCAGAAGAAGTGGACCGAGCTCGAGTGAAACGTCGGGACGATAAGGCCAGAGATGTGTTTGACATGGTTAAACGAAAAGGCTCCAGAGCAGCTGAATATTTCATTAAAAAGCACCATGAACTGGATCCAAAATCAGACCTTTCCCGCAGAATGAGAAAATGTCTCCAAACAGAGGTTAACTAAACAGTCTGTCTCATTATGTCATGATTTGATTTAAGTCTAAGTTACTGAGGCTGGTGCGAAATCAAACATGTCCTGTGATTATTACTTAGGTCAGGTCATGTTTGTGGTTTTCTTCCTTTTATTTAATAATTCTATTGTATATCGTGGAACTCAGGGAAAATCTTCCTTTTTATTATCGTATCGCTGACGGTACGACTTTATGTATGTTTTTTTTTTTACTGTTTTATGAAAGAGAAGCCTGTAAATGATGTGACATTATGTGCAGGTCACTCCTGGTTTAGTCCTGACCAGAACCGGGAAATACAATCACATTAGTCCAGTGCTCCGGTCTCTGCACTGGCTCAGAGAATAGAGTTTAAAACAGCTCTGCTCGTGTATGAAGACCCTTCATGGTTTAGCACCAAAGTCCATCTCTGAGATGTTAGAGCCGTATGAACCATCTCAGGGAGGGGTCTCCTGGTGGTTCCCAGAGTCAGGACTAAACACGGTGAGGCTGCGTTTCAGTTTCACGCAGCAAAAGTCTGGAACAGCCTTCATGAGGAGACAGGCCTCGACCCTGGCTATGTTTAAGTCCAGGCTGACGTAAACATAGCTTAGAGCATAACGTTTCACTGCCTGTGGAGAATGATTGTAATTTGTAACGAATTTTTATATATTATATATATATATATTTGTAATGTATTTTTTTATTATTTCATTTAATTGTGTCTTTCTTGCTTTTTTATTGTGTTTGTGTGTCTGGTGTTGCTGAGGCACATTGAGTTGTCATGTACATCAAACATAATGGATGATATTTAATTATTAAAATGCTTTGCTGTGAGCGCTCGAATCATTCAGTCTGGGGACAGAACGAGGAGGGACGGGAAGACGATGACAGACTATTCGACATAATGTCGTTCTTCATGAAACATCTGACCTTATCGTTGACCTTATCATGTGACGAGGGGTTAGGAGCGAGGATCGGGACATTGGAGCTACGTATTTGAGGAATTCGCCTGTTCTGCGTTGCCTGCAGTCATCTCGGTTTTCTCAAGGTCAATAAAGCAATTAAATTAAATGTATATTAGATCATTAAACAAAGGTTGGGGAAAAAATCTATTAAAATATTAAATGTATGAACTATTCACATGAGTTTTTCATGGTTTCAAACTGATGTTATGTGTGACTTCGTAGTAGTTTTTGTTTTATGTGGTTTGGCCCAGGAATTGTGGGGAAATGGCAGCAGACTAAGAATGGAGATCTGCATGTGGACAGGTGCTGAGGGCTGCATGAAATATTTACCTGCTCCTTGGTTTTGGCTTATTAGAATATTGTGATGTCACGTGAACACTCTAACGACACACTAAATGTCTTTATTGCTTTCCCCATCTTTTTGCCATTTCCTTGTTTGTTCTGTATTTTTTTTTATTGTTTTGGTCTCTTTTGTTGATTTAATTTTTTTTCGTGGTAATTATTATTTTATTTAGTTTATTATCGAACAATTTGTTTTGGAAAGGTCAACAGAACTAAAGGGCAGACACAAACACAAATTGCAATAAATAAACAAATAAATGAATAAGGGAAAATAATGTAAATAAATGTTCAGTCATTTATTGAACGATATGTCGGTATAATAATTATCATAGTGACAGACAGGCCTAATGTCGAGTGTCTAAATAATGGAGAAGTAAAGTGTAAACATATGTATTTACTTAATAAATCAACTCAAAACTAGATACAAATACATCACTTTCTTCCGTTTACAGCTTCATGGCGCCTGCAGGGGGCGGTAGTGCATTTTTACGGAGGAACTTCACTAAATAAAACCAGAGAAGAAGAACCGTCTCCAGCCCGGAAGCTCCGTCTGATCCTCGCTCAATGAAAGCGCACTGAATCCGCCTCAAAATGTGGAAATTCCTGCCCAGACTCCTGCTGCTGGTGCTGCTGGCCTTCCCCGCAGCGCTGCTGGTCCGAGGTGAGTCATTTAAACAGAAAAAAAGCCTTTAAAACGTGTATAATGTTTGGTGGAAGCGCCTTTAGCTGTTAGCTGCTCAGGCCGCTCGCTCTTTGACATGTGCCTTTAGCTCAGATCACGTTCATTTTCCTCAATATCTTTCTCTGCTCTGATTTTAAAAACCTAAAAGATGCATTATTTAACGTGTCAGGCTCTTGACGCACCTGCTATATTTACTCCAAGTCGAAAGCAAAGCCCAAAGTGACGTTATTTCGGCGCCGTGTTTAGACTGACGTGTCCTTAGCATTAGCCGCTAATGCTAACTTCTGCAAAACATTGATTATAACGGCCGGTTCTGCCTCATAAACCCTCTACATTTTACTCCACAGGGTTTAATCATATTCTATATATTTCTAGTGACGTCTGTTTTAATTATTTCTAAGCTGATTTTCTTTGTACCATTGTTTTATTTTTATTTTTTATTCTTTGTTAATGCTAATATTAAGCCATATGTATATTAAGGCATTGGTGACGCGGGAAAATAAAATAATTTCAAGTTCTCACTGAAAAAGAGGCTGCCCTTGAGTAAATTCACTCTGCTCATTTGTTGGCGACACAACCTCATATCACCACAACAATACAGTATTAACCTCTTAACCCCCGCCTTAACCGAGCACATCTTCTCCAGTTCGGGCTTTACCCAAATCTAAAAGCCCCTCGACTGGAGCTCACAGCCTCTAGACCAGAGTAACGCCCAGACTTAATTTGAAAGCTACACATTGATATAAAGGATGTTTTTCCTTGCATTGGTTGTTGACCCTTTCTCTCACTTGTTTGTTGTGTTTTCATCCCTCGGTTCAGGTGGGGGTTAAGAGGTTAACATAAGCCCTTACCTTAATCTATAATATTAACAAACACTCAAGGGAATTTACAAATGTGCCAAAAGTGTGTGAGCGGGCGTGTTGCTGTTACTGGAGTCACGCTCATGAGCCCCTTGAGTTTATTTCAAGGAGAACGTGGCGTTTGTGTGAAATGATTTCTTCTTAAGGCGGCGTAACAGAAAATATTTAAGAAGCGATTTTGTAGATGATGTTTAGCCCAACACGAGATCCTTATATCTGTTGGTCTAGTCCGGCTCTAGTCCAGCGTTAGTCCTCCTTTATGGGCGAGTCGTTCCTTGTTGTTAAGAAATTAGGGGGGGGGAACCTCCTGGGTAGCTCACGATTCGATACGCGATACATGGCTAACGATTATCTCACGATACGCCGATACTGCGATATATTGCACAAATATAACCTACGATACATCACGATTTAAAAAAAAAGAAATAGTTCTACTTTTAAGATATTCATCATTTACATTTATTTTCTGTAGATCCGTCAGCGACTTCATTTACATTTAAATAAACACGAAACCACCGTCCTATTTAAAAAGTAATGAATCAACCCCAAATTAATCTTTATAATTTTAAAAACTATAATTAAAAGTAATTTATTTGTGTGACAGTGTTTGTGCTTAAAAGTGCTTAAAACTGTAGTGCTGCCCCCTGCTGTCCTGACTGAAGTATTGATCATTATTGACCTCTATTGACTGAAAACGGTGCCTCATTAGTATGCATGACGTTGCTCATTAATATCCACAATGTCATCAAAAGTATCGTATCGTCTCACAAAATATCACGATATTTGGGGAAATCGATTTATGGTCACACTCCTAGTCCTGTGTGTCTCTCTGGCTCAGACCCGGCGGTGTCGGCCCAGGACCTGACTGAGGACGAAGAGGCCGAACCCATCGATGAAGACGTGGTGGACGATGTTCCCGATGACGTCGCGGCGGACGAGGAAGACGACGAGGCGGAGGTGGAAGACGACGAAAACGCAGAACTGGTGAGACCCGGTTTTTACTGTCGAGGCGCCAGAGATCAGGACAGACCCGGACCTTAGTCTCATCGACTGATATTGAGTCTAGACTTTGTTCAAACCCAGAAGCAGCAGCCGGGCAGTTTCAGAGCTCATTAAAGGAAAGTTCGTTTTTTGTTTTTCAGTAAAAGGTTTAGATTTTATTTTTTGTGTGTTTTTGTCATATTTTTGACATGTTTTTTTTATATTTGACAAATTTAAATGCATAAACTGACTCAAATACAGACCCAAACCCCAAGTACAGAGACAGAAGAAACGAACCTCAGCCTCTTAAGTCATTGTAGCCAAAACCTCGATTGTGATTCGATATCGATAACACAAGGTGACAGCCAAAAAATGGCCAGGGGTTTCTCAACTGATTTATTCTAATGTTGGAGTTCTGAGTCCGAACATCACGTCCATTTTGCTCTATCAGGTCAACTTTTTGAGATACAGCCATAGTGTTACGGATTACGTACGACTACGTTATTATGAATTCTGCTTATCAAAGTTGATGGAGTAAATAAAAACCGAATGACTTTGGATACGTTGACTTTTATTTCTTGAGGAAAACGGAAAAAACGTCAAGGGTTTCTCAGCTGATGATCCGCAGAAATTTGTTTTTGACGCAAAATCGATTTTTAAAGCATTTCTGTAGCAAAAAATCCTGACCTGATTGAGCAAAACCACGGTCATTTCCGGACTCAGAGAATCACAATTAGTCTAATTCAGCTGGAAAACCCTGGACTATTTTCAAAAAATATTTTTTTGTTACCCAGTGTTATTATTTATTTTTTGTCACTTTTTTTTCCCCACTAAAAATGAAATGTGGCAAATAAGGGAAAATTGTGTAAAAAAAATATATATTAAGGAAAAAACTGGGGAAATGTTGGTAATAAAAAAATGATGAAATAATTGAGGTCAAAATAAGGAATGGGACAAAAATTCTGAAAATTGTGAAGGAAATAAAATTTGAGCTGAAACAACCAAGTCACTTCCTTCAGCCTCCTTAACCCCGCCTTGTATTAGCAGAGTGCGTTTTCTCCCGTTCAGCTTTACTCAAATCTAAAAGCTTGACTGGAGCTCACGGGATTTTAAAGGGATTTTTTTTCCTTGCATTGTAGACGGGGCTTCCTTTAGACTTGTTTGTCGCTCTTTTTTTTTCTCATGTTTTAGTTGCTTTTTTGAAGCTTTTAGTTTTGGGTAAAGCTGAACTGGAGAGAATGCGCTCAGTTCAGGCGGGGGTTAAGAGGTTAACTCTGTCCCTGGACCAACAGCATCAAAACTGTATTTTTTTTATTTTTTGGTTTCCTGCTGTTGAAACTTTCTTTATTCGATACCAGACTCGTATTGTTTAACGGCGCCCAGCCCTAGATTTGGGTAAAGCTGACCTGGAGAGGGTGCGCTCAGTTCAGGCGGGGGTGAAATGGTTGTGCGTCCTAAATGTTTTCAGTCGGTCCCAGAGCCTTTTACGTTTGGACATAATCCGTAATTCTCTGCGTTATTAAAATCTTTGTTTCGTTTAGACTGAAGAAAAGGAGGATGAGGAGGAGGAGGCGCTGGTGGGAGAGATGAAGGCTTCTCCAAACGCTGACACCACCATCCTCTTCGTCAAAGGAGAAGGTGCGGAGCTCAGTTTCAGTTCGTGGATCAAAGACACACGTTCCTCTATTCAGTGTTTAAAGCTCCGTCTCTTTGTTTGTAGATTTTCCCGCTAACGACATCGTGAAGTTCCTGCTCGGCTTCACCAACAAAGGCTCGGAGAACTTCATCGTGGAGTCGCTGGACGCCTCCTTCAGATATCCACAGGTGAAACATGTCCGCCTCCATTTAAGTATGAAATATCTCCGTTATGGACCTGAGGGAAAGTGTATAGTACTAACACACACATCACAGGACGACAGTCTCCCCGTGAAGGACAAACGAGTTACTGAGTTATTTATGGGTTCACTTGCTCCTCATACCGTTGTCTGGGTGACTGCTCGATTCTGATCTTCTGAGGGAGGAGGTAAAGTGAGGGGTGAGACTCGTTACGGGCAGAAAACGCGTTGTGTCGGAGGCTTCTGGCCTTGGAGTGTTTGTCTAATGGTAGCGCGTCCTTGTGGGGGAGGTTTACGTTGCACAGGAGAGATATCTGCACAGCTCTGGAGTCCTTGGAGATTACATACTTGATTAATTGTTGTCCGCTTTAATTTAAAATAATAATTAAAAACCACTTTGCTTTTCGCTGGTCCTCAGCGTTATTCAGACGTTCGCAGCGGCCTTAGTCCATCAACCGTTCTGCACAGGCCGGAGATCTGTCCCGCGACCTCACCAAACATTCCTCCAGACCGAGACCAGGTGTAATCCATCTTCCTTAAACCTTCCTCGTATCGAGCAGAAAGGACTTTAAACAGTTCCTCACTTTTCGCTACGTCTCGTTGTAATTCCATCAGTTGCTCTTCTGTTCTTTGATTTCCCTGGACAGCAGCGGGGTCTCCTTTTCTGCCAACTTTGCGATAAATCAGGGCAACTCCTACACTTGTAATAGAAGCATCTGAGTCGTATTTATCCATAAACATTCCCCTGTCATGAGTTTGGTCTTTATTGCAGAAATGCATTCTATTATAGTGCGGGCCTATGTAGTGAATGAGGGACTAGTGTGGACATTCTATTATAGTGCGGGCTTATGTAGTGAATGAGGGACTAGTGTGGACATTCTATTATAGTGCGGGCCTGTGTAGTGAATGAGGGACTAGGGTGGACATTCTATTATAGTGCGGGCCTATGTAGTGAATGAGGGACTAGGGTGGACATTCTATTATAGTGCGGGCCTATTTAGTGAATGAGGGACTAGGGTGGACATTCTATTATAGTGCGGGCCTGTGTAGTGAATGAGGGACTAGTGTGGACATTCTATTATAGTGCGGGCCTATTTAGTGAATGAGGGACTAGGGTGGACATTCTATTATAGTGCGGGCCTATGTAGTGAATGAGGGACTAGGGTGGACATTCTATTATAGTGCGGGCCTATTTAGTGAATGAGGGACTAGGGTGGACATTCTATTATAGTGCGGGCCTATGTAGTGAATGAGGGACTAGTGTGGACATTCTATTATAGTGCGGGCCTATGTAGTGAATGAGGGACTAGTGTGGACATTCTATTATAGTGCGGGCCTATGTAGTGAATGAGGGACTAGTGTGGACATTCTATTATAGTGCGGGCCTATGTAGTGAATGAGGGACTAGGGTGGACATTCGGACACAGTTAAATCACGTTCTATATCGCTCCACTGCAGCTGTTTCCATAGTAACGATAAACGATTGCGCTGGAACTAGCTTCAGGTAAAATAGATTAAAAAAAGAGAAATAACTCCTGCCTGGGAACAGGCTTTTCACGTCTCCGCATCGTCCAGTTATTTCGGATAATGGACACCTCGTCGGGCATTATCCCTTACTGCACCGAGCACATTTCAGCTTTACCCAAATCTAAAAGCGTCAAAGGAGCAACAAAAACGAGACGTAAATGAGGATGAAAACACAACAAAAATGGCATTTAAAAAACCGCAGCGTGTTGTGACAAATGTGACAAAGCAACAACACCCAAATCTGTTTTGTTGGTCTTAGCTTTCAAATGATGTGTTAGTCTGGCCTAAAGGCTGTGAGCTCCAGTTGAAAAGCGTTTAGATTTGGGTAAAGCTACACTGGATAACATGTGCTGAGTTCAGGCAGGAGTTGGTTATTACGATATTCAAGACTGTTTTCTCCAAATCAGGTTTTTATTTTACTGATTGTTTTCACTGAAACTAAACCAGATCCAAAATGTTTTGAACTAAAATGTCACAAAATAAAACCACACAGTTTAAGTTCTGGCTCGAGCCAATATTTAGATTTGGTGGTTCAAAAATCTTGTCAGATTTGGACCATTTTGACCTTATTTCCTGTGAGAACATTGTTGAATATATTTGTGTCGTCTCAAAGCTCTGAAGTCCAGACGTCCGTGGGCTCAGTCACGTGAACCTTCAACCCTCTGTGTTCAGGATTACCAGTTCTACATCCAGAACTTCACGGCGCTGCAGCTCGGCATCGTGGTGCCCGCGAGTCGCCAGGCCACGTTCGAGTACTCGTTCATCCCCGCGGAGCCCATGGGCGGGCGGCCCTTCGGACTCGTGGTCAACCTCAACTACAAGGACGGCAACGTGAGTCACGACTAACCTTCACTCAGTCTGGAACCTCTGAGGGGAACGTGTTCTCCACTGGAACCTCCTGAGGGGAACGTGTTCTCCACTGGCACCTCTGAGGGGAACGTGTTCTCCACTGGCACCTCCTGAGGGGAACGTGTTCTCCACTGGCACCTCCTGAGGGGAACGTGTTCTCCACGGGAACCTCCTGAGGGGAACGTGTTCTCCTCTGGCACCTCTGAGGGGAACGTGTTCTCCTCTGGCACCTCCTGAGGGGAACGTGTTCTTCACTGGCACCTCCTGAGGGGAACGTGTTCTCCACTGGCACCTCCTGAGGGGAACGTGTTCTCCACTGGCACCTCCTGAGGGGAACGTGTTCTCCACTGGAGCCTCCTGAGGGGAACGTGTTCTCCACTGGAGCCTCCTGAGGGGAACGTGTTCTCCACTGGAGCCTCCTGAGGGGAACGTGTTCTCCACTGGAGCCTCCTGAGGGGAACGTGTTCTCCACTGGAGCCTCCTGAGGGGAACGTGTTCTCCACTGGAGCCTCCTGAGGGGAACGTGTTCTCCACTGGAGCCTCCTGAGGGGAACGTGTTCTCCACTGGGCACCTCCTGAGGGGAACGTGTTGGAAATGCTTTTATGAAGCTGAATGAGAAGAGATTAAAACCATACGGATGTTTTACTGACGACTCCATGGAACGCTTTGCCTCTTGTAGATTTGTGTCTTGTTGCTGATGAAGCCGAATCCGTTTAATTTTGACCACATATTTTAATGTAGTTTGAGTCGCCTTTGCATTCATGATATTAAAGGTTCTCTGCTTTATGAACTAAGCTCAGAACTATTCCATAATGCTACGTGAGGCTCTTTCAAACTGTCATTGGAAGTTTTTTATTTAACCGTATTTTAGTCTATCTGGGCATTTTAGTCACAGTTTAAGTCTTATAAAAAACATTTACTTTAGTTTTAGTCAGAAAAAATCGTACTAAAATAATAACTGGGCACCGTGATGATTAATTAATCGCAGTTAGACGTGAGAAGTTTATCTGCAGCTCGTTTGAAAGTCGATGCTGTTGTGATTGGACAGTGGGCGTGGGAACCTCTGGGTACCTCACGATACGATACATGGCTCACGATATCGATTATCTCACGATACGCCGATACTGCGATAATCGATATATTGCACAAAACAAAGCTACGATAATCACGATTTAAAAAAACTTTTAACCTTTATTTGAAAGTACTACATATTATTCATTTCTTTTCATGAAATTTTATAAATGATCCCAGACTTGCTCACTGGAAACGGGTCTATAGATCTGTCAGCGACTTATTTACATTTAAATAAATAAGAAACCACAGTCCTGTTTAAAAAGTAATAAATCAACCCCAAATTAATCGCCTTTATAATTATAAAAACATTAAAATCATTAAAAGTAATTTATTTGTGACAGTGTTTGGTCCAAGTGCTTAAAACTGTAGTGCTGCCCCCTGCTGGTCTGACTGAAGTCTTGATCATTGTTGGCCTCTATTGACTGAAAACAGTGGAGCACTGCTGCCTCATTAATATGCATGACGTTGCTCATTAATATGCATGACGTCATCAAAAGTATCGTATCGTCCTGCAAAATATCGCGATATATCGTAAAGTCGATATATTGTCACGCTCCTATTGGACAGTGAGTTATATTAGATTTAAAAGTCCTGCTTGTGTTTCAGGGGAACGTTTTCCAGGACGCCGTGTTCAACCAGACGGTGACCATCGTGGAGCGGGAGGACGGCCTGGACGGAGAGACGTGAGGCGGCGCTTTAACGGTTTCCTCTTGTTTTAATATGAAAGCCATGGTTCACGTTCCCTCTGCGGTTTCAGGATCTTCTTGTACGTGTTCCTCTCGGGCCTGGGGCTGCTGGTGGTGGTGGGTCTGCATCAGCTGCTGGAGTCCAGGAAGGTACGAGTGTCTTAACGTTTCAGGAAGTGAACGATCCGTGAAGGCCGTGTGTTTGACCTCTGACCCGTTTCCTCAGAGGAGACGTCCGGCCGCCAAAGTGGAGATGGGAACGTCCAGCCACAACGACGTGGACCTGAGCTGGATCCCACAGGAGACGCTCAACCAGATCAGTGAGTACCCCCTCGGGCTCGATAAAACGTGTACAACGCGAGGGTTCGACGTGCTCCGTGATGAGGAGGACCTGGTGAAGGACGAGACGCTGCAGGTGAAACGGAATGAAACCCTGAGATCAGCGTGAAGCTCCTGCTGTAGATGATTTTCCTTTAACGCCCGGTTTAAATGTGGATTTATTCTGTGACATTAGATTAGCTCAGAGGGATTTTGGATCTGTTTAGTTTTACAGTAAACTAGTTATTAATGAAAACAGACCAACGTGTATCTGCTGCAGCTGAACCTGAGCTCAGAGGCTCCACGTTCCTGATCAGTGACGTCACTCACACACACAGACAAACCTCAGCCTCTGAGGTCATGTCAGTCGCCAAATGGAAATGACCATATTTGGATTACAGCGTCACCTACACGTGGATACCAAACATGTCAGTATTTGTGAATGAAGGAGCGTGGGAAAGACATGTTGGAGTTACTTCCTGGATACTTTTTTTTTACTGTCAGATTTAAAAAAAAAATAAGGCATTGAGGAGAAAACTAAAGCCACAAATCTCACCATTGACCACCGTGAGGAGGACGTATGTTTTACACCTGCAGCGCCTCACCTTAAAGAGGGTCTGTGTTCAGAACCAGGAGCTTCTCTTCCCTAACCAGGTCCTCGTGGCGTCTCGGCTGCAGCGTAAAGCCACGCCCCGTAGAGCCACGCCCTGTAAAGCCACGCCCTGTTGCTCCTCTGTGATGCACGTGTCCTCTCCTCGCTGCCCCCTGCTGTTGGTGTCTAAACTCTTCTTTTTCTCTCACTCTTGTGTCTTCTCTTTCCGCTGCCGCCGCGCCCACAGTGCAGAGCCGCCGAGGTGAGGTCGCTTCTGTCTCTACTGCCGCCTTTAAAGGGGACACGTCCTTTTGCCTCGTCACTGTTTAACGTGCCGACAGCTGAAAGTGAGAGCTCGTCTCCAACGTGTCGGGGCTTTTTTCATTCTCTCGTCTTTGTTTTGTTGACGTTCACCAAACGCAACGGAAGATCTTAGACATTAGTGTCAGACTTGATCTGGTGCGTTTTATTTGTCGTCTTTACATTTAAATGCACTTGAGGTATTTGAATTGTAATGACTAATATATTACAGGATTATGTTAAAGTAATAAGTTTGACCCAACGCGGGTGAGGCGGTGCTGATGTCATTGCAACAGAGCGTAGTTGTTTGTTTTGACACTTAAAGAATGAAAAGAACTCGTGCCGACTCTCAATAATTAGAACTAGCAGTTAAAACAAAAGGAAACCAACACGGCCACAGATAAACAAGAGACGTTAAAGGGATATTTCAGGATTTTTGACAAAGGGCCTCATTTCCTCGTTAGCCAGAGTGTTGTTGATGTCTGGAGATATTTTCTTAAATTCATGCAGTTCTTATATTTGAAGAGTCTAGTGGCGCTAGGCTAATGCTAGGCTAACGCATGTCTATGGTATCAGTTAGCCTGCATTAAAAACAGTCTGACTCCACAGTGCACCTGAGGCAAATCACTTATAACGCCAGACTAACCATATAAATGTCTGTTAATGGAACTTGTTGAAATATAACTGACCTTGTATCACATGAATTACTGCATTTTGAGGGACTATTTTCCTGCAGATCACTCCGCCGCTGCGTTAGCTTACAGCCACGAAGCTGATGCTGCTCAAATAGAATTATAACCATTTTGCATTTACAATAACTTATATCGACACAGACATGTATATGGTTAGTCTGGTGTTATAAGTGATTTGCCTCAGATGCACTGAGTGGGTCAGACTGTTTTTAATGCAGGCTAACTGATACCGTAGACATGCATTAGCCTAGCTTTAGCCTAGCGTCACTAGATTCTTCAATTATAAGAACTGCATGAATTTAAGAAAATAAATAACTCCAGACATCATCAACACTCTGGATAACGAGGAAATGAGGCCCTTTGTCAAAAATCCTGAAACATCCCTTTAAAGGAAGGTGAGTTGATCGACCAATCAGATGAGCGTGTTTCTTCACTGTTTTTGCTGTAGAAGGTTTTGAGACGGCGCCCCCGCAGGCGTGCAGAGGATCTCCGTCTAAAATGATCCGATCAGACGCGGCGTTTGGCTTTAACACGTGCAGGACGTGTCCACTTTAAATAGAAACTCCCTGAAGCGGTGACGCTGGAACCTTTGACAAACGGAGACTGAACCCCGGACCAGACGAGGACTGTCCAAAGCCTCGACTCATTCATCTGACTCCTTTTTTCTCTCTCTCCAGACAAGGCCTCCCCGAGACGGTCTCCGCGGAAACGAAACCAGAAGCGCTCGGCGGGCTCCGACGAGTGACTCCGCCCCCTCAGCGGCCGCCGCGCGAGCGCCACAAACGAGCGCTCCTCCCGAACTCTCACCCAGTGCCGAGCGCAGAGAGAGAAATGTTAGAACGCCGCTCCGGGAGAACGTCCGGAGGCACTGATGGACTCTTTTTCCTACTTTGTTTTCAAGCGGCCGCGTTCCGTCGGGCCTCAGATCTCTTCTCGTCCGGTTCTGAATGTGACGTCTCATTGAAACGTGTTTGTTTTCGGGTTGGGTTTACTCAGAATAGTTGAACGTTGGGTATTTGTTGTGGCGACAGAGTTCTCCATTTTCTACCATTTTTAAGTGCATTTGGCAGGTTCGACTGATTTTTTAAATATTTGAAGCAGAACTAAGTAACATGTTTACCTTTTAATAAATCCTTTCCCTCTGGGGGTAATGCAAGAGTTAATTGACCAGAAAACCATGCTTGCATCTTGACTGCCACCGGGTCGGAGTCACCAATACACACTAATAGAACCATGAAGAAGAAGCTAACGGGCAAAGCTAACTGTGGGCTAGCGCCACTTAAACAGTATTTACAGCCAAGTTTGAGTGAAAAAAAATTATTTAAATTGTATAACTGGATGAACATCCCTTTGTCCCTTTTGCCTTTTCCGTCAGCGTAGTATTTACTCTCCAAGACATTTAATAAGTTAGACAATCGTAACTTGCCAAGACGCCTGCAGTTGCGCTTATGGCCTCTAGGGGCATGAGTTACTTAGTTCTGCTTTAATTGATGCCTATTAATTTCCTGAAAAGGACGAGATCAAAATGGCTCTTTGACTAAAACATGACTTCATATCTAATAAAAACGAGCTTTTTGTGGCAAACTTAAAACCCGTCTGATGCACTTAACTTAAAAAGTAATTTCACCGAACATTTTCCAAATGCCACTTTGGTCGAAACAGGACTTCAGAAACGCACTGCAGATTTGAAAGTTGAGAGAATTCCGTAACGATTTTGTGCCTAGTTTTTTGTCTTGCTACTTTAAATATGTTGTTTTTTTAGTTAAAACGAACTGTCGGAAGCACTGGTGTAAATGGACAAAGGCAGGAAAACGTGTCATTTATTTGTATTTCAAACTTGCGGGGATTTTCTGCGTTGTTGGAGCAACGTCCACCAGAGGGCGCCGTTCTGCAGCAGGTGGAGTCGCCCGAAGAAGAGTCTCAAACTGCAGTCGCTCGGATTGATTTGGTAAATGCGTTTTGTTTCCGCTTCCCTCGTGGAGCTTTGTGATTTGTTTGGCTTTTAATGTGCAGGAAGAAATAAAGGTGATTTGCTGTAACTGGTCTTGATTCATTTGGAGAAGAGGCGCTGATGGGAGGCGATTTGAGAGCTGTGTGTAAAACGGCCTGTTCCCCCGATGATGTCATAAGGTGGCGCTTCTTTCACTGTCGGACTTTATCTGTAGAATGACTCGAACAAAACACCAGCTCTGGTTTTGTGTTTTTAATCGAACATTAAAACATGGCCGACGGTTCGGAAATTAAGTTCGGCGGAAAACGGTTTATTTTTTAACTTCCCAACGAGGATTTCACCGCAAAAACCAGAAAACGCAACCAAAAAGAGCAATAAGTGACACAAACTCGACAAAGTGGCAAAAGAGAACAGGAAATGGGTAGAAACGCGATGGGGGAAAAACGTGAGGACAAAGCACGAAGAAAGGATCAGTTTGCGTGAGTTTTGGAGGCCTTCTCCAGTCCAGAAGCTTTTAGATTTGGTTGAAGCCGAACTGGGAGTTTGTGGTGTTTTTGAAGGTTAATGTTATTTAAATGGACCCATCAGCATTGAGGTGAAATGTTGAGTTACAATGGAACGTTTTTTTTACGTCCTCGTGACTTAAAGGCCTTAAAGTCACAATACTTTTATTTTTAATTACAAACAAAAGGCGAAGCCACAATCAAAATGAATTCTAGTTTCCAAACACATCTGTAGCGTCTCAATTCTTCAGTTCATAAAATGTACCAAATGCCTATTGGGTGTGCTGTGTTTTTTCAATATTCCAAAGGAGAAAAATCTGGTATTTTAAGTCTGAAGTCGAAACGGCTGCTTTACTCGTACAAAACTGGGACAAATGAATGATTTTGGGATGTGTCGACTGTCCCGGTCAACCTGGGACGTCTGGTCACCTTATCCTTGGGAAAAGCTAAAGAAAAATTAATTGCACAAAAAAAAGTTTTGTTGCTCCTAAAATCACAAACTTGTAACAGAACAATATTTACATTAAAAGAGGAACACATGAATTCTGTCTTTTATAAACAATTTTCTTGTCGCTACGATAACAGCGATTTTCACTGAGGAACAAAGAACAATATTTGAATAAAATGTTCAAACTAAAATATAACTTTAAAAAACTCAAACTTTCTCCTTTATGTTCTGGACGAACTCAGACAAAATGATTCTATTGTTTGAAACGAGCACGAAGCCGACGAATGAGAGGAGGGTAAAGTTTCCCCTGATGAAGGCGCTCACGAGTCAGACGAGCTGGAGCTGAAACAAAATATCGTTTTTCTATCAATGCGTCATCGTATCGTTTCAGGAACTACATTTGACACTCGACTTAGGTCCAGAAGAAAATTATACAAATGTTTTTCATTTCTTGTTGGTACCAGTTTTGGTCGACAGACTTTTCAAATGCCTCTGGTCAGACTGTTTTATATTTAGTTTATAATGTTAGGAAACTCAGCTTGTGCTTTCTCAGTTTGTTCAGGGTAAAGTATTGGTGTTCATTGTAATAACGAATCATACTCACAATATATTTCATCAGGACTAAAGTGTATGATCCCAGCCCTGCTGTTTTAATCTACATTTGTCTTTTTTTTACTTCTACTGTAGTGATTCAGCGAGCGCTCTCTGCCATTTACATACAAAGACAGTAGAGCATGTCGTCTTGTGACCAGAGTGTCTGCGGTTCCAGTCCCGCAGGTTGACGCTGTCATTGTGTCCTTGGGCAAGACACTTCACCCTCCTGCCTCCAGTGTCTGCGTACCCTGGTGTATGAATGAGAGAGTGAATGGGTGACTGTTTCCTTAATGTAAAGCAGGTAGAAAGGTTCTATACAAATGTGATCATTTAGCATTTTGTTATAGTTATGTTATACGTTTATGATGTTTTAGAAACATAATGTATTTTCTTTTATAATAAATCTAATATATATCTGACTATGGTAGAGATAATACGATTATGGGGATCCAGTGCCCTGTATTAATGTTATAAAAGAAATGATAAAAATGTATGATAAAATAGATAAGATATATTTTTTAATGCTATGATGTAGATTTTCTGAGGCGGAACTAAAGTCTGTTGCTCTCGTTCCCTCCGTACCCTTTAGCTGCGAGGACATAAACAAACCAAAGGCGGCGCGAGCTTCAAAACGGTCCCACGATTTTCTCCTGAGTTTAAGTGAATAAAACATGAAGTTCCGTGGGAAGATCATCGACATCGCCTGCCTCAACCACTTCACACGTGAGTTCCCAAATGTCTCCTTTTTGGGACAATATGAAGATAGCAACAGGCTAACATGCTAACGACGTCCTGAAGTCCACAGAAACCAAAGGGAACAGCACCAAAGTCACGAGTTATTACATATAGTTATTATCAGCTACACGTTTTACCATTACTTTAAGTTCATATGACTTAGTTTGATGTGAGAATCCTAGTTTTGTTTCAATGAAGCTGCAATTTAATGAACAGTTTTTAGTCAATGACATCGATGGAAGTTATAACCAGAGCTATAACTATTCTTCCTGAGGGTCCACTTAAAACAATGATACAAACATCTACAATAACACACAAACTTTGACTCATTTATTTCCAGAGGCGGGTAATACTTAAAGGCCACTTTTCTCATTTGAAAGCCACAAAATCGACCTCGACGGATCTTTTTCCTCACATTGTTGCCTCTTTGTCTTTTTTTCATCATCACATTTTTGTCTCTTTTCTGTTGTGTTTTTGTCACATTACTATTGGTCTTTTGTTGCTTTTTTTTTGTCCCTCGTTTCTTGGGTTTTTATCAAATATTTGCCGCTCTTTTGTCACCTTTTTAACGTGTTCATAAAGCTTTCAGATTTGGGTAAAGCCAAACTGAAAACCTTTAGTATTTGATCCGAGCAGTGAAAAAACCTTTTCACTTTGTCAGATAAAACCACACCTCTGCCGTCACCATAATATTGCAAAATCCTAAAACAAAACAAAGCATGAAGGCGATAATCAGCTATAATTATTATTCTCATTGTGCAGCTCAGAGAGAACGATCCTAAAATGTCTTGTTTTTTTTAGGAGTGATTACGACCATTTCGAAGCTGACGAAGACCTGTGTGCTGCGCCTGACCCCCGATAATCTGTTCTTCATCCTGTCGGAGAAAGTGGCGAACGGCGGCGTCAGCATGTGGTGCGAGCTGTCCCAGGTCTGCGGCTCTAAAGAAGTCCCTTTGTCCCGGTTCAGTCCGGTCTAAAGCCCTCGTCTCCTTTGCCCTCAGGCCAACTTCTTCGACGAGTACCAGATGGAGGGAGTGACGCCAGAGGATAACGAGATCTGCCTGGAGGTGGCGCCGGAGAGCCTTTCCCGAGCCTTAAAGACCGTCCAAAACGCCAAAGCTCTGAAGCTCAAACTCACCAAGAAACACTGTCCCTGCCTCACGCTCGCCGCAGACCTGGTGAGTCATTTACCTTTAATACACGGCCTTAGGAACTGGGGTGTGGAAACTTTTCATCAGTCATTTTCTTCACAATAAATGGCTTCACAACATCACTGACCATGAGTCAAAAATCCACCAGGGTATGGAAACCTATTGGCACAACTGTATTTGACTTAAAGGGATATTTCAGGATTTTTGACACAGGGCCTCATTTCCTAGTTATCCAGAGTGTTGTCGATGTCTGGAGATATTGTTTTCTGAAATTCATGCAGTCCTTCTATTTGAAGAGTCTAGTGGCGCTAGGCTAATGCTAGGCTAGTGCATGTCTATGGTATCAGTTAGCCTGCATTAAACAGTCTCCACAGTGCACCTGAGGGAAATCACTTGTAACGCCAGACTAACCATAATAGAATAATTTTTGAAATATAACTGACCTTGTATCACATGAATTACTGCATTTTGAGGGACTATTTTCTCGCAGATCACTCCGCCGCTGCGTTAGCTTACAGCCACGAAGCTGATGCTGCTCAAATATAAGTTATTTTAAATGGTTATAATTATTCTATCGACAGACATGTATATGGTTAGTCTGGTGTTATAAGTGATTTGCCTCAGGTGCACTGTGGAGCGGGTCAGACTGTTTTTAATGCAGGCTAACTGATACCATAGACATGCGCTAGCGTAGCATTAGCCTAGCGCCACTAAGCTTTTCAAATATAAGAACTGCATGAATTTAAGAAAAAAATATCTCCAGACATCGACAACACTCTGGATAACGAGGAAATGAGGCCCTGTGTGAAAAATCCTGAAATATCCCTTTAACACTTATTTAAACAGATTATCAACTAATCTGTTGAATATTTACATTCAGTTACAGAAAAGACATTTTGACTACTTTGAATACATCAGTATTTTCTACAGAAAGTACTTCAGTAATAATCTGACTGAGCAGCTTTTACTGGAGTCATATTTGTACAGTAGTATCTGTACTTTCACTCATGTAATGAAGCCAAGTCCAGCAGTTTCCTCTGTGACCAACCCGTGAGTTTATTCCTTGGTTTCTGTGTGACGCTCGTGTTCTCCTGCAGCCGACCCTCTCCGCGGTGAGTCGAGCGGTGACGCACGACGTTCCGGTCGACGTCATCCCCAGGAAACTGTGGCACGAGTTCAAAGAGCCGCACATGCCGGACTTCGACGTGAGTGAAGCCTCGTCCTGGTTCAGTCCCGGTTTGTGAACCAGATCTAACTTAACGATCTGTGTTCCAGGTCAGTATTTACCTGCCGCCGCTCAAAACCATCAAAAACGTGGTGGACCGAATGAAGAACCTCTCCAACTTCCTGGTGCGGCCGCGTCAGGCTTCGTCACGGGCTTTTTCTAAATATTTACTTACGGTTTGTTTTGAATCTGGAGGTTCTGGAGGCGAACATGAGCGGAGAGATGAACCTGAAGATCGAGACGGACCTGGTTTCAGTCACGACGCATTTCAAAGACCTGGGGAACCCGCCCTGGGGTAAAGTCACTCCCTGCTTAACCTGTTACCCCCCGCCTTAAAGGAACAGGCCACCGTGTGTATATACTGAGATCTGTTCTTACCTTAGACGAGTTCATCTGTACCTGTCTGGTCTCCACGGGAGCCTTCAGTCACGTAAACACAGACCAGACGGCGTTAGCATTTAGCGGTTAGCATTTAGCCTCTTCTCCTCTATAGCTCCAAACGAGGTGAAGATAGAAGCTTCCAAACTCTTCCACGTTTTCCCTATTTAAATATGGTATGGCGGATAAGAAGGGGGACTATATTGTAAGGCGTATTAATACCAGGAGTAATTCGGCATCCGCACAGTAAAGTGAAGATATCACTGCGCGGATGCCAAATTACTCCTGGTATTATTACGCCTTACAATATAGTTCCCCTTTTTATCCGCTTAGAAAATCCACATTGTTTAATTTTGTGTAGTTATACTTTATAGTGCAACACTTCACATAACCATATTTAAATAGGGAAAACGTGAAAGAGTTTGGAAGCTTCTATCTTCATCTCGTTTGGAGCTATAGAGGAGAAGAGAGAGGCTAAATGCTAACGGCTAAATGCTAACGGCTAAATGCTAACGCCGTCTGGTCTGTGTTTACGTGACTGAAGGCTCACGTGGAGACCAGACGGGTACAGATGAACTTGTCTAAGCTCAGGTAAGAAAAGATCTCAGTGTGTAAAAACTGTGGCCTATCCCTTTAACAGAGCACATCTTCTCCAGGTCGGCTTTACCCAAATCTAAAAGCTTCTCGACTGGAGCTGACAGCCTGTAGGCCAGAGTATGACCTACAAAACTGATCGTAACCATTTGGTCCTCTCTGTCGCTGTTGTTACGTCAAACCCCATCACGTTGGAGACCCCTGGATTACGATGTGGAGTTAAAACAAGTATAACGTGTGTTGCAGACGGCGCCTCTCAGAGAGACGCGGAGGCCATGGCTCAGGCTCGACTCGACATCCGGCGCCTGCAGCAGTTTCTGACGGGACAGCAGGTCAACCCCAGCAAAGCCCTGTGCAGTAGGTCTCCTCTTCTCACACGCTTACATTCAAACATCAGAAATATGCTGCAAACATCTGTCGCTCGAAAAGATAGAAAAAAAAAAACACTCTCCACTAGGGGGGGCCATAGCGTATCGTTATCGCGATATAATTTTTTGATATTGTTGTTGGAATTTTGAAGTAGTTTGTCAATTATATCGTCATATTTCTTTTTTATATCGTGATATAGAATTTAGGCCTTATTGCCCTGCCCTTCTTTCCCCCAATTTTTTCTTGATTTTTCCCAATTTTATCCCCATTTTTTTTTACCACTTTCCCCCATATTTTTTCCCAACTGTATCCTCATTTTACCCCGTCATTGTTTCCCATTTGTCCCACGTTCTCCGTTTTTTCCCGTATTTTTTTCCTTAATTTTCATCTCGATATTTTCCACTTTTCTTCCATTTTTTTACTATTGTTTACACAATTTTATTCCAATTAATTCCCATTTTTAACCACTCTTTCTCCCCAGTTTGTCCCCCCATTATCTCCCGTTTGGATATTCTCTTGTGTTTAATGGAGGGGGTCTAAGTCTTTGTCTCCGTTTCAGACCTGGTCCATCACCGCCTGCTCCACCTCATCCTGCTCCACGAGGACGTGTCTCTGCAGTATTTCATCCCCACTGTGGCCTAGCGCTTCTCAACCCGTGGCCCGGGGACCACGAGGCCGAGACTCGGGTCACGCTTTTGGCGCTTAATGTTCTGTAATATAAATGATTATTTTTGTACAAAACTTAAGTTGTTTGTTGGATTCTCGGTCTGCTGGAAAAGACAAGGAGTCACAATAATAAAAAGAGACATTTGTTTAAACCTTTTTATAAACATTTTCTCTCCTTTAACAACTCGCCTCATTCCGAGTTGGGCTGGGGGCGGTTCCGTATCGGAGAACAAGTTCAGGTTCTACCCGTGTTAGTCCTGCTTTAGCTCCGATGTTTCTGTGGCTCTGATCGAGGTTCCCTTTACTCGCTCCTCGCCCACACTGGTCGGTACATGTTCGTTAACGCGCAGCACACCGTTACCATCTTGTCCAGCAGAGTTAGCTCCTCCCCTTCCTGCGCCGCGGTCATCGTGACGGCGCCGGACAGGATCTCTGACGCCAGCTTCCCACAGCCGTCTTCACGTCGCTCCTTAAATGCGATATTCTCTCGACGTTCTTGGCGTGCCTGTAAACGATCTTCGGGCCGCCATCGGAGCGTGTGACCTCGGCGCACAGCACGGCCACGCCCGGCTGCGGGTCGAAGCCTTTGTACGCCAGCACCACGTCCCCCCTGGCTGAACTGCGCCGCGGCGAGCTGATGCTTCAGTCGCCGGTTCATTGCGTCTCGCCTCAGAACGCACATGTCGCAGTCCGTCCGGTCCCGCGGCGAGTCCTCCTGCTCGTCTACGGTCGTCATGGTAACGTCTTGTACTGGGGAAAGAGGAGGAGCTTCAGTGGGAGTCGGTAGCGTCTCTGGAGCCGCCTCCCTCTGCGCCTCCAGCTCCAGTCGACGCCCGTTCCGCTCGCGTTCGATCCTCCGTTGGAAGCGCGTCTGGTTCGTGGGCGCCGTCGCTGTGGCTCGGGCGCCCAGTCCGGATCCGCCTCCACCATCGGCGCAGCGACGGCGCCCAGTCCGGATCCGCCTCCATCATCTCGCTCGAAGGTTCGCCTGTGGACGACCTCAAGTTAAGAAGGACCTGCTGTTTCTCCAGTATTATCTAATCCTCTCTGTTTCTGTTTTGCAGACACACAAGAGGTCGACCGATATATCGGGCCGATATTTGGCGATTTTACAATATCGGCAGATCTAGCGCCGATAAAGCCGATATCTCCGGGACCAAAGGTTTTTGCATTGAAAAGAGCCAAGCTCTTTAAAACGAGTCCTCCCACAGAGAAACAAAACATTGCTCCTTGAGTACTTTTTTAACTTCTACATGTGTAATATTAAAATGCAGTATCGGTTTCTTGAGTAAAAAAGTAACTTGTGCCACTGAGTAAATATTTAAATGACAAGTCTTCCTTTTGACGCATAAAAACAGATTTATTTTGTGTTTCTTTTTAAATTAATTCTTCATAATAGTGTATTTTTATATGCTTTTAAGGAATTTCCTTTGGAAATCATTCATTACAATTTGATTCTAATAATTTCATGTTTTTTGTGTTTGACATTTTAATAATAATAATGCATTACTTTTATACAGCGCTTTCCCAGATGCTCAACGACGCGTTACAATTCTGTGCATTTTACCATTAGGGCCAATGGAGCAGCAGATACAGCATCATGTGACGCGTGTTTGTATGAACTGTGGCGTTTACATCTTTATTTTGTTTAAGGGAGAAAAACAGGTCATTATTAAAAGTTCTCTTTTAATAAAGTGTAATATGGAGCTAAAATGTACTTGGAGGTTTTCCCTTGATATTTGGAAAGTATTCTAAATACTAAAGTGTAACTTTACCTGAATAGACTACTCCATATACGTATTCTAAACGCATGTATTTAGTTACTCCCAACACTGGCTGTAACCATAGTAACCCCAGCAGGGGGCGGTCCGTTGCGCAGTGGCCGCACCATCACGGGCAGAAGCACGATTACAGGCAAAATCACAACTGCGCATGCGCCAAGACAACTCACTTCATTTATGTTTTACATGTTTATGACAAAATGATTTATGAACAAACACTTCTCTGCTGAATGCTGTCGCCTTCGTTCATAGAAATGGTTTATGGCCTCTTCTGTAGCTAGCTAGGCTAACCGTTAGCATGTCCGAATCTGTCAAAAACAGAAAAGCTTTAAACCAGACTCAAACTCGCGACTGCGGCTCCGACACAGACTCAGAGGATCCTGTGAGCGACATTATTTATTTTAAATCGGCCCAAAAAAAGCAAAGTCGCCATTACGGTGGCCAGTGACGTGACGCCGATACGAGCCTATCAACACGTACGACTGATGCAGCGTAACGTGGGTTTGACGGTGGCGTCCCGTGCGTCCCGCTGCGAGCCTCCGGGATGGCGGTCACCGGTTTATTAGCCGGTTAGTGCGTCGGTGCAGGTGTGACGCGTCGGAGCGGGAGCCGAACATGGTGCAGTGCTGTTACGTCCGGGGCTGCGGGAGTAATGAGAAGAAGGTCCCCGGGCTCCGGTACTTCCGCATCCCGGAGTGGAAGCGCACCCACGGGCCACAGATGGAGGACATCACCCGCAGACGGAGGACGGCCTGGGTCTCCGCGCTGCGGCTCAGAGAGGTCACGTTTGAGCACAACCCCAGGCACTTCAGGGTCTGCTCCCTGCACTTCCACTCCGGTGAGAGACCGACGTCACCGCGCGTCACAGCCGCAGCCTGGGCGACGCCATATTGGAGTCCAACAGCCCGCAGCCTGGGCGACGCCATATTGGAGTCCAGATAATGTGTCAAAACAAATAAGTAAATCAGAAATCCGCGATCATTGCGGAGACAAAAGTCATATAATAATAATAATAATAAATCATTGCACTATTCATTCACTCCATACTTGGTGGTGGTAAGTTACTATTGTAGCCACAGCTGCCCTGGGGTAGACTGACGGAAGCGAGGCAGCTAATCTGCGCCATCGGCCCCTCTGACCACCAACCACTCACTCACATCATTCATGCTGGCCTATTGTACATGTTTTTAGTGGTAGGGGAAACCGGAGTACCCGGAGGAAACCTACGCAGACACGGGGAGAACATGCAAACTCCGCACAGAAAGGCCCCGTCCAGGTGGGAATCGAACCCGGGACCTTCTAGCTGTGAAGCACGAGCGCTAACCGCTGTGCCACCGTGCCGCCCGGTCAATACCAGAGTACTCAAAAGATTTACTCCAGTAAACAGAATCAGAATTGTTTTTATTGCCATTGTTGGTGAACAGGTTCACAAACTAGGATTTATTTCCGGTTCAATCAAGAGTAACGTTACTTTAAGATAGTTTAAGAGTAGTGGCCAAAATATAAAATACTTGGAGAAAATATGACTTGAGTAACTGTTTTAGCGTAAAAGTCTGATTCATGTTTCAGGTTAGTCATAAATGATAAGATACAAAACATGAAATAATGTGAACATTTTAATATTTTCAAAGGAAATGCCATAAATACCTTTCAGTCAATAAAGTGAGACCCAAGACATGAATCACAACATTAACCCTTGATGATGATTTATCTTCTCTTAAATGTGTAGCCGACTTTACTTAAAGAAATGTAAATGAGTAAAGTAACTAATTACCAATCAGTCTGCTGTGGAAAAGGAAATTCCTTATACTCGTATCTATATTCGGTATCGGCAAATACTTTTAAGTACTCGTTCTCGTATCGTTTTTTTAAAGTATCGGTGTACAAAGTGCTCAATCTCAAGAAAACCTCAATGGACTGTAATGCATTATGTATTTTATTACACTGCTGGGCAAACGTATTGAGTTTGTTTGTGCATTGTAGACAATAAAGTTTTTCTATTTGATTCCAAAAGGTAAAAACAAAAACACAAAAACAGAGATGGAATAAATATGAAAAACATGAACAAAAATGACCATAGTAGAAGCGGGTTTAAGATGTTGATGAAGCCGCTCTGGTCTAGTCCTACTGAGGCATGTGCTGGTGTCAGAGTCACCTCCAGCGATGGTGCTCACCGTGTCCCTGATGTCCCTGATGTCCCTGATGTTCCTGATGTCCCTGATGTCCCGCAGGTAAACCTTGTTACGAGATGATGGAGGCGGATCCCGACTGGGTGCCGTCGCTGCGTCTGGGCCAAAGCGAAGGGAAGCCCAACGACCCGGCCCGCTCCGAACAGCGGGACAAATGTGAGCAGCTCTGTCAACAGGAGCTGGAGGCGGCTCAGGAGGCGGCCCGTGAGGCGGCCCGTGAGGCGGCCCGTGAGGCGGCCCGTGAGGCGGCCCGTGAGGCGGCCCGTGAGGCGGCCCGTGAGGCGGCCCGTGAGGCGGCCCGTGAGGTGGCCCGTGAGGCCCAAGAAGCGTGGGGACATCCCGACGACGCTGCGCCTAAAGAGCAAAAACAGACTCCCACAAAAGCGCCTCTTGGTTTCCCAGTGCAAGACGTCACCATGACGACCGTAGCCGAGGAGGAGGAGGAGTCGCCGCGGGACCGGACGGACTGCAACATGTGCGTTCTGAGGCGGGACGAAATTAACCGACTCCTGGAGGAGAACCGGCGCCTGAAGCAGCAGCTCGCCGCGGCGCAGTTCAGCCAGGGCTTCTTGGCGGGCGGAGACGAGAAGGTGCGGTACTACACCGGCCTGCCCGACTACACCACCTTCACGGAGCTGCTGACCGGCGTCCAGCCAAACATGGCCGCCCGGGCGCTCCAGCCGTCCCAAATGCTGCTGCTGACGCTGATGCGCCTCCGCCTGGACCTGCCCGTCGCGCACCTCGCCAATCTGTTCGTGGTGTCTCCGCCCACCGTGTACCGCGTCTTCAGGGAGACGGTGTCCAGCCTGCACGCGGTGATGACGCACGCCATCGCCTGGCCCGAACGGGACGCCGTCGCCAAGACCGTGACTCAGCCGTTCGCGGACGCGTTCGGAGACCGGGCGGTCGTGATCGTCGACGTGTTCGAGATCGTGACGGAGAAGCCGCCCACGGCCGCGGCGCAGCTCCGGACGTTCTCCACCCGCAAACACGCCCACACCGTCAAGTACCTGGTCGCCGTGACGCCCAAAGGCGCCACCTGCTTCCTGTCCCGCGGGTTCCACGGCGCCACCGGAGACAAGGAGCTGCTGCTGGCGTCCGGGCTGCTGGGGCGGCTGCGGCCGGGCGACGTGGTGCTGGCGTACAAGGGCTTCGACCTGCCGCCCGGCGTGGGGATGCTGTGCGCCGAGGTCCGGCACTGGGACAATGGCGACCCGCAGCTCGTGGCCCGGGACGCCAAGAGGCTCAAGAAAGTATCGCATCTGCGGAGCGACCTGAAGAGGGCGCTGGGCAGCTGGCGTCAGAAGTACAAACTCCTGTCCGGCGCCGTTCCCGTGACGATGACCGCGGCACAGGAAGGGGAGGGGCTAACGCTGCTGGACAAGATCGTGACGGTGTGCTGCGCGTGCATGAACATCTACCCTGTGAGCGGATAGGCCCCGCCCCTTTGGTCTCCCTCAGTCTGAGATCACGGTATTGTTGCTCCTGTCTTTATGTTTTTGTTTTTTAAGGGTCTTAGTTTTTTTATTTTGGAATTAAATATTTATGGCGATTGAGTCACTGACAAAGTGAAACGGTGTTTTTTTAAATGCTCAGTTTTAATTGACCTCATACAGAGAAAGATTAGTATGAATTTGTATCGCTCTGTATCTGCAAAACTGGAGCATATTTCATGTTGTTAAAATAATCATTTCATTCATGGTCATTTGGATTGTTTTGATTCCACACGTCCCGAGATCTTCCATCAGGTTCTCCCTGGAGGAGACGGAAAAAGCTCATTGGAACGTTTTCCCATTAGAATCAAACGGGACGTTCTGGTCGTCGCTACGACAACGCCGGGAAAAATACGCCACGGGTGTGATTGACTTTTTTCATCGGAACGACCAAGTGGAATGTAGTGCCGAATTATTAACGTTTCCGTTCAACATTAACGTTTGCTCTGATCAAAATGGGGCTTCATGTGCGGACGTACAGTTTTCTGCTTCGCCGCATAAAGAACGTGAAGAACTTTGAAGTTCCGCCTCTCGGGATTGTCTTCCGTCCCCGATTAGCTCATCGCGATAAACGGCCTACGGGGAGATGGCTTTTGTACGAAGTGAAAAAAAATGGCGGATTCTCCAATGTCATCCAAAATGGCCGACATCCAATATGGCGGACGGCGTTGCTAATCCTACGACAAACCTGATTTTTGGCTGCGTCGCAATGTTGCATCAAAACTATTATTTTGGAAAAGTTGATGAACAGTTGAAAAGAAAAAAAACATACTAGAAAAGTAACAATTATAATTTAGTTTGACTGAAATGAGCGCCTGTGACTCCTGTGAATATTAATCTCAGACGTTTGTTTAGATTTTATATATATTTTTATTTTCTACGACAAAAACTTGCACTATATTCTTAATAATAATAATAATAACAATGTTGTAGACGTCAAAGGCTGATTCTTGTGTGAACATAATTTTTTTTTTTTTATTGTGAACAATGTTCTGGAGTAAGTTTCTCTTTGGGAGATGTTGAGATGTTTAGACCAGATTGAATTCATCTTTGTTCTGGAGAAGAAGCTTCTGTGTTTGGAATAAAAGTGCAAATAGAAAAACCCTGTAGATCGTCTTGTATGTATAATCTCGATGAAAGGTTTAAGACTCGTTTAAAAAAGTCCCATTTCTCACGGTTGGATCTGAACCAGGTCCAAGTAGAACTTCAACCTGCAACAAGAAGAAATGGGAGCGATGAGATAAAAAACATTTGAGATCCAGCCATGAGAACCTGGTCTTGAACTTTGGATCGGGCCTGTGCTGATGTTTATATGTGAGGTTCAGATCTAGTCCCAGCTCCTCTGTTCCGCCACACGGGGGCGCTGTCACACAGGTGAGGTCTGTCGTCTCTGTCCATGAAAGACATGGAGGAAAAGTCTAACATGTCTTTATGAATATATCTTCATCTATATCTTCAGCTGCGGCCTGAGCGGGACCATAGTCACTGACGAAGCCTTTTGGATGAGAGGCGAAACGTTCGAGACTTCAACTACTGAGTACAGAAGATGAATCAAGAACCTTCATTGAAGACACTCTTTATAAAGTGTGTTTGTGTTTGTGCTCCGTGACCTCGCCCTGAACTCCATTAACATGCACTTACTTTCCCCAGAACATGCGCTTCTCACACAATTACGGCCTGAGTTTTTACGAGATTAAACACAGAAGTACGAGATTACACACAGAAGTACGAGATTAAACACAGAAGTACGAGATTACACACAGAAGTACGAGATTACACACAGAAGTACGAGATTAAACACAGAAGTACGAGATTAAACACAGAAGTACGTGATTAAACACAGAAGTACGAGATTAAACACAGAAGTACGTGATTAAACACAGAAGTACGTGATTAAACACAGAAGTACGTGATTAAACACAGAAGTACGTGATTAAACAGAAGTACGTGATTACACACAGAAGTACGTGATTAAACACAGAAGTACGTGATTAAACACAGAAGTACGTGATTACACACAGAAGTACGTGATTAAACACAGAAGTACGTGATTACACACAGAAGTACGTGATTACACACAGAAGTACGAGATTAAACACAGAAGTACGTGATTAAACACAGAAGTACGTGATTACACACAGAAGTACGTGATTAAACACAGAAGTACGTGATTAAACACAGAAGTACGTGATTAAACACAGAAGTACGTGATTAAACACAGAAGTACGTGATTACACACAGAAGTACGTGATTAAACACAGAAGTACGTGATTACACACAGAAGTACGTGATTACACACAGAAGTACGAGATTAAACACAGAAGTACGTGATTAAACACAGAAGTACGTGATTAAACTCAGAAGTACGAGATTAAACACAGAAGTACGTGATTAAACTCAGAAGTACGAGATTAAACACAGAAGTACGTGATTAAACACAGAAGTACGTGATTAAACACAGAAGTACGTGATTAAACTCAGAAGTACGTGATTAAACACAGAAGTACGTGATTAAACACAGAAGTACGTGATTACACACAGAAGTACGAGATTAAACACAGAAGTACGAGATTAAACACAGAAGTACGTGATTACACACAGAAGTACGTGATTAAACACAGAAGTACGTGATTACACACAGAAGTACGAGATTAAACACAGAAGTACGAGATTAAACACAGAAGTACGAGATTAAACACAGAAGTACGAGATTAAACACAGAAGTACGTGATTAAACACAGAAGTACGTGATTAAACTCAGAAGTACGTGATTAAACACAGAAGTACGTGATTAAACACAGAAGTACGTGATTACACACAGAAGTACGTGATTAAACACAGAAGTACGTGATTAAACACAGAAGTACGTGATTAAACACAGAAGTACGTGATTAAACAGAAGTACGTGATTACACACAGAAGTACGTGATTAAACACAGAAGTACGTGATTAAACACAGAAGTACGTGATTACACACAGAAGTACGTGATTAAACACAGAAGTACGTGATTACACACAGAAGTACGTGATTACACACAGAAGTACGTGATTACACACAGAAGTACGTGATTAAACACAGAAGTACGTGATTAAACACAGAAGTACGTGATTACACACAGAAGTACGTGATTAAACACAGAAGTACGTGATTAAACACAGAAGTACGTGATTACACACAGAAGTACGTGATTACACACAGAAGTACGTGATTAAACACAGAAGTACGTGATTAAACACAGAAGTACGTGATTAAACAGAAGTACGTGATTAAACACAGAAGTACGTGATTACACACAGAAGTACGTGATTAAACAGAAGTACGTGATTACACACAGAAGTACGTGATTAAACACAGAAGTACGTGATTACACACAGAAGTACGTGATTACACACAGAAGTACGTGATTACACACAGAAGTACGTGATTACACACAGAAGTACGTGATTACACACAGAAGTACGAGATTAAACACAGAAGTACGAGATTAAACACAGAAGTACGTGATTAAACTCAGAAGTACGAGATTAAACACAGAAGTACGTGATTAAACACAGAAGTACGTGATTACACACAGAAGTACGTGATTAAACTCAGAAGTACGTGATTAAACACAGAAGTACGTGATTAAACACAGAAGTACGTGATTACACACAGAAGTACGAGATTAAACACAGAAGTACGAGATTAAACACAGAAGTACGAGATTAAACACAGAAGTACGTGATTAAACACAGAAGTACGTGATTAAACTCAGAAGTACGTGATTAAACACAGAAGTACGTGATTAAACACAGAAGTACGTGATTACACACAGAAGTACGTGATTAAACACAGAAGTACGTGATTAAACACAGAAGTACGTGATTAAACACAGAAGTACGTGATTACACACAGAAGTACGTGATTAAACAGAAGTACGTGATTACACACAGAAGTACGTGATTAAACACAGAAGTACGTGATTAAACACAGAAGTACGTGATTACACACAGAAGTACGTGATTAAACAGAAGTACGTGATTACACACAGAAGTACGTGATTAAACACAGAAGTACGTGATTAAACACAGAAGTACGTGATTAAACACAGAAGTACGTGATTACACACAGAAGTACGTGATTACACACAGAAGTACGTGATTACACACAGAAGTACGTGATTAAACACAGAAGTACGTGATTAAACACAGAAGTACGTGATTACACACAGAAGTACGTGATTAAACACAGAAGTACGTGATTAAACACAGAAGTACGTGATTACACACAGAAGTACGTGATTACACACAGAAGTACGTGATTAAACACAGAAGTACGTGATTAAACACAGAAGTACGTGATTAAACAGAAGTACGTGATTAAACACAGAAGTACGTGATTACACACAGAAGTACGAGATTAAACACAGAAGTACGTGATTAAACACAGAAGTACGTGATTAAACACAGAAGTACGAGATTAAACACAGAAGTACGTGATTAAACACAGAAGTACGTGATTACACACAGAAGTACGTGATTACACACAGAAGTACGTGATTACACACAGAAGTACGTGATTACACACAGAAGTACGTGATTAAACACAGAAGTACGTGATTACACACAGAAGTACGTGATTACACACAGAAGTACGTGATTACACACAGAAGTACGTGATTAAACACAGAAGTACGTGATTAAACACAGAAGTACGTGATTAAACACAGAGCTGGCTCAGACTCACCGTCTGATCGGGGCTTTTCTCTGGAGCTGCTCCTGCAGGACAAGAGAATTTACTGTTTTACATCATTATGTTAAACTCAGTTAAACTTAACTGAGCTCAGTTTCTTTCTACGTCAATGGTGTGCTTGCCCTTAGGCTGCGCTATTGCATATCTCTCGGAAGCGCCAGCTTCCCGCCCTGAGAGGATCAAAGAACTGACCGCTCCAATCATCCTTGGGGGTCCATAACCCCTGTGCCCTATAAAAGGGGGACTCTCCCTTCAATCGTCTCCTTTTTCTCTCAGCTTACTCTGAGATCTGGATCTGAACAAGAAGGAAGAAGAAAAATGACTCACCGCACTCCAGCGCTTGAAACCCCGTCGCCCTCCGGCGTCAAGCTACGGGTGTTTTATGGAGATGGATGGAGATCAGTTCAGAGGATCTGGTTTAGTTTTTGAATAAACTCGTTATTAGTGGAAACATCTGGGTTCAAAGCTCCATAAATCTGTCGGGAGTTACTGTCGATCTGTGAAAATCCTGTTCAGACGTCGCTGAGCGGAGCCTGGGAAGTGTGGAGTCTAGTGGAGCATCCAGAGTGGAGAAGTCCTCCCGTCTGTAGCCGCTCTGTCCCCCACACAGGAAACGACCATATTTGGATCACAGCGTCATCTCGGTCACAGCCTTTCCTGCTACACGTGGATACCGAACAGGTCAGTATTTGTGAGTGAATGAGCGTGGGGAAGACCAGGGACATGTTGGAGTCACTTCCTGGATAAACCTCAGAGAGTTTGGGCTGATTTTGAGTTGAAGTTGAGATGTTCACGTTGATCACTGAGGGGGAAATGAACATTAAAACTTAAACCGTGACATCGTTCGACTCTTGACCCAGATGTGAATCAGAAATATAACAGAGTCCCGCTGCAGCCGGAGAGAAGTGACCGGACACATGGAAGGAATAAAAGCAAGTCAGCCGTAATGATACGAGCAATAAGAGGGGGGGGGACGAGGGGGACGAGGACAGAAGGACAGGAGGGGGGAGGACAGAAAGAAAGAGGGGAAAGAAGAGAGAGATGTATAGAAGGGAGGGAATAGAAACGAGTGCAAAGAGATTTATATATATATGTGTATATATATATATATGTATGTATACATTTAGAAGAGAGAGAGGAGGGGGGGGGTGAGAGAGAGAGAGCGGGATAAGAGAGCAAGGGGGACGAGAGAGGAAAGGGGGAGGACGGGAGAGAGAGAGAGAGAGGGAGCTGAGCGGAGCAGAAAGAGCGTCTGCAGACGGGAGTGAAGAGCGGAGGAATGAAGACAAGCCTCTGCACGAAGCGCTGGAGGAGCAGGAGCTGAACCAGGTCTTTACCAGGACTTAACCTGGACTTAACCTGCACTAAACCAGGACTTAACCTGCACTAAACCAGGACTTAACCTGGACTAAACCAGGACTTAACCTGGACTTAACCTGCACTAAACCAGGACTTAACCTGGACTAAACCAGGACTTAACCTGGACTTAACCTGCACTAAACCAGGACTTAACCTGCACTAAACCAGGACTAAACTAGGAGCTAAAGTGGGACTAAACCTGGACTAAACCGGGTATGTTTAAAGTCCTTGTTGGAAAGCTCCTCGTGATGTGTCTGAGTTCGTTCCTCTGAGTCCAGACCAGTTCATTCTGATCTTTTCTATTATCGTTTTTCTTCTGGGCCTCAGACGTTTCTCCAGTGAGTCCGTCTTTAATCCAGACTCTCCTGATTTAATCTTCTCCTGTTGCAGATTTTGTGGATTCTCTGGCCAGTTCCTCGTCAGATCCAGGACCGGGCTCTCCACTCTCCGGAGACGCAGCCACAGTTTGTTTGTTTGTTCAAAGCTTCAGCGACAGATTTCCCACGGAAAAATGTCCGAGAGCGAACGGCGAGCTGGGAAACTCGGAGCAGAGCGGTTTTTAAAGCACACTTTGCAGCCTTTATCGTGACGTGGATTTATTTTTACTTTTCCTGTTTTCTTCCTGCTCACGTCTCTCCTGGCCTGGACGAGATCTTGTTCATGATAGAAGTTGAAACCTGAACCAAATCAGGACCATTCGCTTATTTCACATTTGTCTCGCATTTTTGTCACACATTTATCAAGTTTTTCCTCAAGTTTTTTGTTTTATGAGATCTTGTTTATCTATAAATGCGACTCTAAACCTGAACCGAGTCGGGACAAAAGCCGGGACTATCTTTCCGTGGAACTTTCTCTTGATTTTTCGCCATTTCATTTCAAATTTCAAATCATCGCATTTTTCTCACGATCTTTTTCATGACTTTGCCCACGAACATCAAGTCCGGACCAAACCCAGGACCATTTTTGAGTGGAACTTTTCTTTAAATTTTTTCCCCCCCATTTTATTTCCATTTATTCCATTCTTCTATTTTTGTCACGCATTTTTTTTTTGCATTTTTCTCACGCTTTTACCGTAATTTTGGACTAAATCATTTTCACAATTTTAACAACAAAACACCACTTGAAACCCGAACCAAGTCAGGACCAAAGCGGGACCATCTTTCTGTGGAACTTCCTCCTGATTTTTTTCCATTTGTTCATTTCCAATTTTTCTCGCATTTTTGTCACACATTTCTTGCATTTTTTCTCACGCTTTTTTTGACGAGATCTTGTTAATCATTTTTTCTACAAACACCAGTCTAAACAAGAACCATATCAGGACCAAACCCAGGACCATCTTTGTGTGGAACTTTCTCTTGATTTTTTCCCTCCCCATTTCATTTGCTTTTATTCCACATTTTTCTTGTATTTTTGTCACGCATTTTTTGCGTTTTTCTCACGCTTTTACCGTATTTTTTGACTAAATCTTTATCAAAATTTTAACAACAAAACACCACTTGAAACCCGAACCAAGTCGGGACCATCTTTCTGTGGAACTTTCTCTTGATTTTTCATTTAAACTTTTTGTCACGCATTTTTGTCAAGCTTTTTCATAATTTCATAAACACCAGTCTAAACTTGAACCAAGTGAGCACCAAAGCCGGGACCATCTTTGACTCAAATTTCCTCCTGATTTTTTTCCATTTGCTCATTTCCCATTTTTCTCGCATTTTTGTCACACATTTCTTGCATTTTTTCTCACGCTTTTTTCGACGAGATCTTGTTAATAATATTTTTCTACAGACACCCGTCTAAACCCGCACCAAGTCAGGACAGAAGCCGGGACCATCTTTGAGTGGAACTTTCATTTCAAATATGTCTCGTATTTTTGTCACAAATTTTTCACGTTTTTCTCACGCTTTTTTGACGAGATCTTGTTCATAATTATTTCTACAAACACCCGTCTAAACCCGCACCAAGTCGGGACCAAAACCAGGACCATCTTTCTGTGGAACTTTCTCTTGATTTTTCTCCATTTCATTTCAAATTTGTCTCGCATTTTTGTCACACATTTTCCACGTTTTTCTCACGCTTTTTTTTTTTTTGCTTTTCTTGTTAATATTTTTTTTTCTACAAACTCCAGTCTAAACACACACCAAAGCCGGGACCATCTTTTCGTGGAACTTTCACTTCAAATATGTCTCGCAGGGTTTTCATAATTTTTCATAAACACTAAGCTGGGACCATCTTTCCGTGGAACTTTCCCTGGAAATTCGACATATTTTTGTGGATTTGAGACCATTTCTTGGAGAAACGTGTTATCGTTCACACACTCCAGCTATTAAACCTCATATTTGATCTATCTGGGATATTTTCCTCCTTTTCCCCACAGTTCTTTATCGTAAACATTTTTCATTTCTCGTGTTCTTTTTTCCTGTTTTTTCCCACGTATTGGATATCGTCCATTATTAGATTTCTTTTTTACAATGTGATCTGTTTCCTTCAGCAAATTGTGAGGAAAAAAAACACAAAAATAGCACCAAAACGAGGCTAAAATGGAACTACGAAAAACACTGTCTTCCTCATTGACTGTACGTCTGCACAGCGCCACCTGCTGTTCATAGAGTGAACATCATCAGGCCTTTGAACGAATGGACTTTTGACTGTGGAGCCTTTATAGAAACGTCGAGGAGCAGAAAGTGTCGTCTTTATCTTTCAAATGGAGCGGAGTGAAAGTAGGAAGTCCTCGACACAAATACTACTCGAGTAAAGTACAGACACTCAAATACTTTACTCAAGTAAACAGGACTGAAGTAGATTTACTTCGTGCAGCCTTTGTTTGGGATATTTTCTGCCGTCTCTTCTCCTGTGATTCTGACATTTTCTCACAACCTTTTTTAAGTTTTTCCATTTGCTTATTTTTCACAATTCTCTCCATTTTCATCTTTTATTTTTGTGCATTTTTCCCGCAGTTTTGTTGCACTTATTTCACTTTTTTCCTCAAGCTTTTTTCCCGCGTTTTTCCATTTGTTTTGTTTTTTTACATTAATCTTGTGCTTTTTTCCACATTTCTCACGCTTTTTTCCCCCACCAAGTTTTTCCGATTTTTTCCGAATTTATTCCTTGATTTCTGTCACAATTTTTTTGCATTTTTTCCGTAGTTTTCACATTTTTATCACCCCGGCGTCTTAACATTTGCTTTTTTTTTTTTATATCACACATTTTAGCATTTTATCTCACGCATTTTCCACATTATTACATTTTTTCTCGCATTTTGGTCACGCGTTTTTTTGTCCCACATCTCTTTGCTTGGACATTGCCCGTTATCCCCTCGATGTCGGACGGTGTTTCGGTCCCTCTGGGGGACGGCGTTCCTCCCTCGGGATCCCGGCCCCGCGGTGGCGCCCTCCGGTGGCTGAGGGCCCGGCTGTGCACCCGCGGCGGCTCCGTGCTCTTCGCGCTCGTGTGGTTCGGCTCGTGGCTGCTCCTCAACGGCCTGGTCCTGGTGCAGACGAGGATCTCCACGGACTTCTGCTCCGACGCTCGCAGCAACGACATCCTGCGCCGCCTGGTGAGTCTTTAGATTTCAAGACAATTAAGTTTCCTCCTTTAGGGTAAAAAAACTGCCCAAACTCTCTGTTTACGCGGTTTATGTGACCCAGGAAGTGACTCCAACATGTCTTTCCCACGCTCATTCATTTTTTTGGAAAGGTTTTGGATTTTGTTTTGTTTTTTCTTCGGGGAAAATGTTGGATTTTTTTTTGGAAATGTAAAAAACCTTTTTTTTAGTAAGTTTTGAAAAATTATGAAAACATTTTGAAAATGTTGTACAAATGTTTAAAATAATAGAAACATTTAGAACATTTTGGAAAAACGTTTTGAATTTTTTTATAAAAGTTTTGAAAATCACCAGTGGCTGTGTGGCTCCCTGGTCTTTCCCACGCGTATTCATTTTTTTGGAAAATCTTGAAAAATCTTTGAAGTTTTTTTTTTTTTTTTTTTTAATCTTCGGGGGAAATGTTGGCTTTTTTTTTTATGTAAAAAAAACTTATTTTTTTTAAGTTTTGAAAACATTTTGAAAATGTTGTACAAATGTTTAAAATAATAGAAACATTTTGAAAATTTTAGAAAAACGTTTTACATTTTTTTATAAAAGTTTTGAAAATCACCAGTGACTCCAACATGTCTGTGTGGCTCCCTGGTCTTTCCCACGCTTATTCAGTCACAAATACTGACATGTTTGGTATCCACGTGTAGCACAAAAGCCTGTGACCGAGATTAAACTGCAACCCAAATATGGTCATTTCCTTTGTTGGAGACAGTTTGGAGTGGTTTTGGGAGGAAAATAAATACAAAATGGAAATTTTTTGGAAATATCTGGAAAAATATTTGAAGGTGTTGGAATGGTTTTGAATCTTTGGGGAAAATGTTGACATTTTTGGGGGAAATGTAAAAATACATATTTTTTAAAAGTTTTTAAAAATTATGAAAACATTTAGATTTTTTTTTTTTTACAAATGTTTAAAATAATTGGCAAATGTTGAAAATTTTGGAAAAACGTTTTGAACATTTTTATAACATGTCTGTGTCGCTCCCTGATTATTCATTCACAAACCGAGATGACGCTGTGATCCAAATATGGTCATTTCCTTTGTGGGAGACAGAGCGGCTAAAGACGGGAGGAATATCCACAGGACACATGTGCAAAGGGACTAAACTTTAGGGCCGTTTTCATTCCACTCTGTAGTCGCTCCATCAGACTATTACAGCGTCATCTCGGTCACAGCCTTTCCTGCTACACGTGGATACCAAACAGTCAGTATTAGTGAGTGAATAAAACGCTGTAACTCGGAGCAGCTTTCATCTCCGTAAGTGGAGTCCGCCACAAACAGGAAGGGCCTTATCTGGTTCCCACGGCGACGCACAGATAAGACCGCATTACCCACGATGCTCCTGGGCCTTATCTCGGGCCTCGTTACGGGAACAGCGGTGCGTTCGCCGGCGCTCCGTAAACCCCGGCGTCTGTGAGGCCTGTCCAAACACCGGCGTCGGCTCAAACTCCGGGAAACACAAACTCTCCAGAGCTACAGGAAGATCAATACCAGAAACCCGGAGGAACTCCATCCAAACCAAAAGAAAAGACTAAACACATGTGGAAGAGCCTGTGGGGGACAAACAGCACAGGCTTCTTAACCGCTTAACCCCCGCCTGAACCGAGAACATTTTCTCCAGTTCGGCTTTACCCAAATCTAAAAGCTTCTTGAGAAAAGTGTCAAAATAGCGACGAAAACGTGCCGGAAATGTGACAAAGGCACGACGAGCGTAAAACACACAACACGGTGTTACTCTGGCCCATAGACTTTTAGATTTGGGTAAAGCTGAACTGGAGAAAAGGGGTTAAAGAAGTGCAGCTTTTAAGGAATTCAGATCTAGTTTTTCACTGTAGTATCCAGAGGTGGGTGATCCTCTACAAGATCAGTCCTGGTTCAGTCCTTCCTCAGTCCTGTACAGTCCTTCCTCAGTCCTGTACAGTCCTTCCTCAGTCCTGGTTCAGTTCTGGTTCAGTCCTTCCTCGATCCCGGGTCAGTCCTGGTTCAGTCCTTCCTCGATCCCGGGTCAGTTCTGGGTCAGTCCTGGTTGGATCCCGGGTCAGTTCTGGGTCAGTCCTGGTTCAGTCCTGGTTCAGTCCTTTCTCGATCCCGGGTCAGTTCTGGTTCGATCCCGGGTCAGTTCTGGTTCAGTCCTGGTTCAGTCCTGGTTCAGTTCTGGGTCAGTCCTGGTTCAGTCCTTCCTCGATCCTGGGTCAGTTCTGGTTCAGTTCTTGTTCAGTCCTTCCTCGGTCCCGGGTCAGTTCTGGTTCAGTTCTGGTTCGATCCCGGGTCAGTCCTGGTTCAGTCCTTCCTCGGTCCCGGGTCAGTTCTGGTTCAGTTCTGGTTCGATCCCGGGTCAGTCCTGGTTCAGTCCTGGTTCAGTCCTTCCTCGGTCCTGGTTCAGGGCCAGCTTTCGTCTCAGATCATTAGCTCCAAATGAAGCAGGAACTCTTCCCTCTCGTTTCTTTGTGTTTCTCTGTTGAGTCTGGACTTGTTCCGCTCGTGAAGCTGATGTTGTAACTGATGTTTCCTCAGAGCAACGAGCCGTAAATCAAACAGAAACTCTCCGGGCTCCGGGCTGTAAGTGTGTTTCTGCACGGGGACTGTTTGTTTTGGCCCTTTTTCCTCTGAACTGTGATATTGTTGTTAAGAACCTCCTTTTTCCAACTGTTCTTCATCAATGTCACTGCTCAGTAGATCTTTCTCTGATCCAAACGAGCTGGAACCGAACCTGAAGGGTTTGTTTTTTCCCTGGATGTGCCGTTTGAGTGACAGCCACGTTCTCCAATCAGAACGATGTGTGTCTGCTCTGCAATCGCTGAAGACAAACTCCACATGCGTCTGGTGCAAACCGTTGTCTCAGAGTCATCATTTGTTCAGAGCGGGTCGACCTGATCCAAACCAGCCGCCGCCTCGTCCCATGGCGGCACACGCTCAGCATTAAACTCTTTGTTTATTAGAGAAGACAAAACTAAAGATGTTCCGACAACTTCTTAAAACGTCTCTTTGCCTTTCGCAGATTTGTGTCTTGTTGCTGATGAAGCTGAAATGTAATAACTGAGCACGGTCATGTTTAACAGTGTTAGAAGACAAGTTTATCTGTAGAGCACGATTCATACACAAGGCAATTCAAAGCTTCACAGTTGCAGAAAATTACAAGATCAAATTACAGATCAAATCAATAAAACATCAACATAAAGTTAATCAATGACAGTAAAAGGCCAGAGTGCAGATAAAACACTTTCAGTTTTCATCTGCTCGGGTAAAAAGAGCTGTTTTCAGCCTGGATTTGAACATTGTCAGAGTTGAGGCCTGTCTCACATCCTCATGAAGACTGTTCCAGATTTTAGCTTTAGCCTCAGCGTGTTTAGTCCTGACTCTGGGAACCACCAGGAGACCCCTCCCTGAAGTTCTCAGGGCCCGAGATGGTTCACACGGCTCTAACATGTCAGAGATGCAGAAGCTGGTTCTGCTCGACAGCTCTGGTGTAAAACACATCAGGCTGAAATCCTGAAGTCTCACAGCTTTGACCCCTGACCCCAAACATCCATCACTGTCACCGAGACAAAGACCGGATTCAGACCGAGATCCGAGTCCAGGACCGGAGGAGGAGAGGCGCAAAATCTAACCAAGTTTTCCACTAGAGGTTAAATACAACTGACAGTCTCCTCTTTGGAACGAATAAGTCATCAAATAAAACCATAAGTTATCGTTGAAAACTGACAGAAAACCCTGATATTTCTGTCAGAGTCTACAGGGAAAGTTTCAGAGTCTACAGGGAAAGTTTCAGAGTCTGCAGGGAAAGTTTCAGAGTCTACAGGGAAAGTTTCAGAGCGATTAAAGTGTTTCCTCCCAGGACGTCTCGTCTTAAAGTGAGCGATGAAAACTCTGGGACAAGTCCCGACGAAGACTCAGCCCGAGGCTTCGACAAGAACCAAACAGGAGCCGGTCTGTGAAGAGGAGGTGGTCGGGAGCACAGCACTGGGTCCAACAATATTCTTTACAAAGTTCACCAGGTGCTCTGTCAGGATGAAAACGGAATGAGTGAAAACCTTCGCCTTAAATGATGAGGAACATGTGAGATCAAAAGTCCTTTATTAGGAGGGACCACAAACTGGTCTGTCCCCGGGCGAAGACTTTACCAACAACAGAGACTAAACCAGGACTAAAGGAGAGACGGGACTAAACCAGGACTAAAGGAGAGACGGGACTAAACCAGGACTAAAGGAGAGACCGGACTAAACCAGGACTAAAGGAGAGACGGGACTAAACCAGGACTAAAGGAGAGACGGGACTAAACCAGGACTAACGAAACATTAACGGGAAACTCCTGCTGTAGAGACGGACATAAATAAGGACAAATGTGTTACAAGTTTTCATCATTTTTTGTTTTAATTTTAAAATTAAGGCATTTTATCACAAACATGACCAAATCTAAATAATGTTCAGAGCCAGGTTTAAATGTGAGGTTTTATTTTGTGACATATCAGTAACAAAGATTTGCTCAGAGGGATTTTGGATCGGGTTCAGTTTTTGATTATTGGGAAAAATCTCCTAAAACGTCAGAGAATAAACATCGTAAAGAGTTTGTTTTTTACTCTGAGTTAAATAAGCGGTTCAGGAGGAAACTCGCAGCGGGAGCAAACGGGAAAGTGTGGGAGTGTGGAAGGGCATCTGACACGAGTGAAAGCGCCCGTTCTTCCTCCTCCAGTGTTCAGACTTTGTTCCTTGTGTTTTGGAACAACGGCTCTTTGTCCGACGCGCGGCTCCAGAAACACCGTGAAATCACCGCGGCAACACGTTCACCGTTTACGTTAGAAACGTCCGAATATGGGCAGGACGTCCTGAGGCTTCACTCCACTGTGTTACAGGTCACATGGTTTATGTCCCATGACCAAACATCGGGATGCACCGATCCGATACCGGTATCCGATATCGGAGCCGATATACGATCTCGTTTGGCTTTGTTTTGAAGTTTGGAACAGTTAGTTTTTATTTTTACAGATGCTTTCACTAATATCCACTTTATTCAAAAACTTTCCAAACAAGAATTATACAATTAAACTCAAAATTAAAATGATATTGAGGACGGTAATGACGGCTGGAGTAGTAAGATCTCGGAGTATAATAAGTATTAATGCTTTTTAATGCATTACACTATGTAGGGCTTTCATAAAACATTATACATGAAGAAAATAAGAAGAAGAAGAAGAAAGAAAAGAGGAAATCGTACAAACTGATATTATACTGGGGATGGTAAAGACAGCTGAGAAGTAGCAGGATCACGGAGTATAATATAAATACTGCATAGTAACGTGTCTTTATAACATTAAAACAGTGACTTAATGTTACACTAGTGATTTTAGTAAAGTACTAATGTTTGGCTTTGGAAATAACAAGAAATATATTAATGATCATTTGTTTCTCGCTCTGTTCTGGACATTGTACCAGAAAAGAAACAGCTGTTGTGTTTTGTGCTTTGATCGTTAAATGAAAATGTTATTGTTTTTATTTTGGGGGTGGAGCTTATAAGCCTTTTCGGCCCCTCCTTTAGAGCAGAATAACCGCTCAAATAAACACATAAACTAAACCGAACTTTAAAACCAAACCTTTTTTGACCCACATCTGCTTTTCAAGCGTCGAACTCCCGAGATCGAGCAGTTCAGGGTCGACGTCACAAACACACAGCTCGTTTAATCCTGCAGGAACAAACCTTTTCTTATTGTCCCGAGACCAGAAGACACAAACCCTTCGCCTCAAACACACAGACTCCTCCCACTCAGAGGAAACGCACACGTTTCCTTTCACAGCGACGGAGGATTTGGCGACTGTGAAAATGACTCGAGTTGTGTTTTTGTATCGTGAGTAAAACAGATCTGTATCTTCTCTCCTCGTCCACACTGGTCTGATGAACACTGGCCAGAGCTGCTCCGGGTCAGCGTGGAGAAGAATCCACACCCTAGTTTATGAAGAGCTGTTCTAATGTCTCTGCAGGACCAGGTCACTTTGGGAGATGTTCATGTTACAGTTTTTGCTTCAGCTCATTGTTCCAAAACTCCACACACGTCGACACTGGGAAATAAACCTTCACGTCTGTGTCAAACTGAAACACACTTTATATAAAACACTGCAGTCTTTGATTCTGGGACATCAGACAAAAACATTTTGGGGGTGAAAAAAATATATAGTAATAGTGTAAAAAGTTTGGATGAAATTTATATATATATAAAAAAAAAATGTTTTTCTTTCTTTACTTTTTTTATTTTTTTACTTTCTCTGGGAAAGTAAAAAAAAAATTAAAACATTTTTTTACTGTAATTTTCATATTTCTTAGACAATTTCCCCCGAGGTATGGAACCAAAAGCTTCCCGTTGTGTTGCTTTGGTCTAAGCTCTATAGCGTTCAAAACTGTAATGTAACTTCCAGACTGACTCGCGTAGCGGAGGCTGTTTGAGTGCAGAAAAGTCCTCGGATCTTTCTTTAATTTGTTTATGAATAAATATAATTGATCTGTACAGTGGCGTGCCCAGACTTTTTTTCTGGGGTGGCCCAGGGGTGGCACCATGACCAAATTAATTTAATTAAACAAATGTAATCAACATTAATGAGGTAAAATCTCCCACTGGACCAACTAACAAAAATCCAACCTGTGCCTCCACCAACTCGATATCGGTTAAGATCGGACATCGGCCGATACTCAAACCCTCAGTATCGGTAACAGAAGTAAAAAGCTGGATCGATACATCAATAATTTTCAAAAACAAATACTCCAGTACTTTTCAGAAACAGAGTGTTTGACCCCAAGGCAAGTTTATTTGTAGAGCACAACTCAAACACCGATCAAATCAATCATTAAAACATCAACATGAAAAATAATCAATTACAGTAAAAGGCCAGAGTGCAGATCTTTCTGACCCGAAGACTCTGTGCTCCGGCGGGTTCAGAATCGCCCCCTGTTTTCGGTATTTTTTGTGTATATTTTGTGTATATTTTGTGTATTTTTAGTGTATTTTTTGTGTATTTTTTGTGTATTTTTTGTGTATTTTTCGTGTATTTTTTGTGCCCCGTGTGAGCCCAGCTTTAGTCTTTTCCTTCGGTCTGCGCGGACACGGCCTCCAGAGTCGCTCCTCCTCAGCGGGGCCTCACGGTTTAGGCCTGGATTCATGAGTCCAAGGCCAGGCCTAAACCTGGACCCGGGCCTGGGCCCGTCAGCGGCCCGTCAGCGGCCCGTCAGCGGCCCGTCAGCGGCCCGTCAGCGGCCCCTGACCGGCCCATTAAACCCGAGCTCCTGATAAAAGCCCGGTTACGGTCCCGGACTAAGTGTCTCGGGCCGGACCCGACGACAGACCGGTCCCGCCCCCTGCACTTCCTGTTTCACGCTCACACGATCCGTCGCCGCGGTAACGGCCGTGATCCGGTTTCACTGAAGGCCCTTTGTCTCGAGGCCCAGCTGCTGCAGAGTCCGGCTTCAGGCCTGGGTTTGGTCCAGTTCAGTTTCCAGTGGGAACTCGGGGACGGCATCTGCACACCCCCCAGTTAATAAACAGTCAGAGCGCGAAGCGGAACAAAGAGGAAAAGTAAAAATGTGCAGCGATAAACAAGGTTTGAATCATTTAAATCCCAAGAGCGAGGTGAGGGGGAGGAGCCAAACCTTTACACACAAGTAAACACGACCCTGGGAATAAACCTTCACATCTGTGTCAAACTCTGTCAAAACCTAAACTCCTCTAAAAAAACATTTTGGGGGTGAAAAAAAAATTGGATGGATTTGGATTCGGGAACGAATTTTCGATCTTCGTGAAGAAGCAGCAGCAACAGTACAGGGCCCTGCGAAAGTATTCAGCCCCTTGAACTTTGACCTTTTGCCACATTTCAGGCTCAAACATAAAGATATAAAACTGTAATTTTTTGTGAACCAACAAGTGGGACACAAGCATGAAGTGAAACGACATTTATTGGATATTTCAAACATTTTTAACAAAAAAACAACTGAAAAATTGGGCGTGCAAAATGATTCAGCCCTTTAAGTGAATACTCTGTAGCGCCACCTTGTGCTGGATTACTGCTGTACATCCTCGGGGTTTGTCTCTATCAGAGGTCTCAGGGACCTGTGAATCAGGGAAAATTTTGGTAAAAATTGGGGGAAAGTGTGGGAAAAATATTTTAAAACTAGGGGAAAATTTAGGAAAAATTGGTGAAAAATCGTAATTATTTCTCCAAATTTCCCCAGATTTTTTCTCAATATTTACATAATTTTTTTCCAAAAATTTCATGCAATTTTTTTCAAATATTTCCAAAATGTTGCCAATATTATATGCATGAAATGTTTGGAAAAAAATAAGGACAATTGGGAAAATTGGACAGGGGTTGGAAAAAAAATATGTAAATATTGAGAAAAAATCTGGGGAAATTTGGAGAAATAATTATTAGTGGGAACAAATTGGGGGGAAATTTAGGAACACATTTTTAAAAAAATAGGGGGAATATTTCGGAAAAATTTGAGGAAATATTGGCAAAAATTTCATGAAAATTTTAAAAGAATATCTGAGAAACATTGGGGCGGGGGGAGGTTGGAAAAATTAATGGAAGATTGGGAACAAATAGAGGAAAAATCGCTAACGGGGACAAAATGACTGTTGTCTGTTCAGGATAATTCTCTTTCTGAGCAACAAAGCGATGGAGATGGAGATGTTTGCAAAAATATCGCTTCATCAAACCAGCTCTTTTTTTGCCCTGTTCTGTCCTCAGTGTGTGTGTCTCCTCAGTGTGTGTGTTGTGTGTCCTCAGTGTGTGTGTTGTCTCCTCAGTGTGTGGACTTCTCCGCGGGGCGAGTCTCCGGCGACCTGTGCCTGGACCTGTGTGTCCTGAAGACGGTCCAGTATCGGCGCTGTCTTTACTACGAGAACGGGAAGAAGGTCCTGGAGGTTCGCTGGAGAGACCGGACCGTGATCCTCAAGTCCAAGCACGAGAACTTCTCCGACTACGAACCTCTGCTGGCGACGCAGGACGCGGCCGACGACCTGTCCCCGCTCGACGTGGTTTACTACGCCACCATGGAGGTGAGCGGCAGGTCAGATGTTTCCTTCTGAACTCCGTCAGAGTCAAAATCACGATGTCACTTTGAGCTGGAGAGTTATCCAGGAAGTGACTCCAACATGGCGGCGCTCCCTGGTCTTTCCCACAGAGAGAAGCAAAGTCGATGAGAGGTTCCAGTTTGAATGGCTTCTGCTTTTGAGCCATTTAGGACGTTTTGACTCATCCACACCTTCATCTCCTCCAGGCAGGAGCTGAGGCCGTGGCAGAGGGGGAGCTAGAGGGAGTGCCTCAGAGGTAGAGTTGTAAGTCCTAGAAAGCAGTAGAAATGTATTCCACTGACGACCCACAGGAAGCATGTAGAGGGTTGGACCGAGTACGGAGCCCTGGGGGACCCCACGGGTCACAGTGTGGGGTCTGGATTTTGCGTCTCCCAGAGCTCCATACTCGGTTCTGTCAGTGAGGTAGGAGTGACACCATTGGAGGGCGGTACCAGAGAGACCTAGTGCTGGAGGACGTGGTGGTCTACAGAGTCAAAGCAGCAGAGAGGTCGAGAAGAATGAGGAGGGACGTGCCAGCAGAAGCCATCAGCAGCTCGAGCCGTTTCTGTGCTGTGAAGGGACGAAAACCAGATGGAAATTTCTCCTCCTGTTAGATTTGAGATGATTACGGAGCTGGGTGGAAGCAAGGAGTTCAAGGAGTCCAAGGAGTCTGGACATGAGGTGGAGATTTAAGATGGAGGTGTTTTTTGTTTTCCATGTGTTTAAAAAGCGTTGACCTGTCCAGGTGCGCAGCTCTCTGGGGTTGGTGATGGAGGAGGAAGACGGGGACGGCGTTGGCGAGGGCGAGGCTCCGGCTAACGGCTCTCTGGGGAGGCTGTGGGACCAGAGCCCGGACCGGAACCGGACGTACTCGCGGGCGGAGCTGGCGTCGCTGTGGGCGCTGCTGCAGCAGGAGGAGTACACCTTCCTCCGGTAACGGACCTCAAAGATCACACAGATACGGGACGCTGGCCTTTCCCACGCGCATTCACTCACAAATACTGACGGAATCATTTGGATTTTTTAAATTTTTTTAAGCATTTTTCACCGAGGAATTCTTACAATATCTACTTCCTGACAGATTTATTGAGCTTTGAATAATAATAATAATAATAATAATTCATCGGTTTTATACAGCGCTTTTCTGGACACTCAAAGCCGCTTTACATTGCACTATTCATTCACTCCATACTTGGTGGCGGTAAGCTACTATTGTAGCCACAGCTGCCCTGGGGTAGAGAGTCTGCGCCATCGGCCCCTCCGACCACCGACCACTCACTCACTACAGTCGCTCAGGCTTCCTGGTGTTACCAAACGGTCTCCCATCCAAGTACCGACCAGGCCCTTCCTGCTTAGCTTCCGAGGTCTGACGGGATCAGGCAGAGCTAAGGCTACGATAATAATAATAATGAGTTTATTAATAATAATAATGAGTTTATTTATAATAATAATGAGTTTATTAATAATAATAATGAGTTTATTAAAAACAGGGTTCAGCTCAGCATTAAAAAGCATTAAATGAATGAATCCGGATCCACTGAGTCACTAAATGGTGAAATAAGCACAAATATCAAGTCTTTGTTTTGAGTGCATCTTGGGAGGAGGCCTCGTGGAAGGCCCAGGACACGCTGGTGGGACTATGTCTCCGAGCTGGTGTGGCCTCGGGGCCCCCCCAGAACAGCTGGAGGAGGTGAAGTCTGGGCATCTCTGCTGAGACGCTGCCCCCGCGACCCGGCCCCGGATAAAGAGGAATAACATGGATGGAACTTTAAATGTCAAAACATTAGATTCAAACTGGCATTACTTCTAAATTCTTTAAAAAATTCTGAATTTCCTCAACAATTTTTACCGCAAAAGTTCCTTAAAAAATAATAATTGTGTCTATTTCATTTTCAGCTGAAGTTTTGGCTGAAATTGTTTTTCCCTTTTGGTCCAGTTCTCTTTCCTCGGTTTGTAAATTAAATCTGCGACGTGTTTTTCTCCGTTTGTGGCATTAAAGCGTTACATTTGACATTCTTCTGCCTGAATAAACAAAGCAAGATCCAAAATACCTAAAAACAAAAACCTCACAAAATAAAACCACACATTTAAACCTGGCTCTGAAGATCAGCAATTCTGCAACACATTTTTAACACATTAATCGCCAGCAGAGGTTTCACACGTTTAGTCTCTTTTCTGTCTTGTTATTTGTTATTTGTTGGTAGTTCTCGTTTGTTTCTTGCTGTGTATAAACATTTCCGCGGCGCTGACGTGAGCAGTTCCAGTGGAAAAGTCTGTGGTTCACACTTGGCTCAGACGGAGCAGTTTGGGATCATTCCGTGGTTTTCCCCAAACAAGACTCAACACAGTGTTCAGTGAAAGGAGGCCGAGGCCCGGCCGCCTGCAGCTGCGACGGAAACCGCTTTGGCCTCAGAACAAACCTGTTAGGAGAGGCCACACTGGTCCAGAGCAGAGGCCACACTGGTCCAGAGCAGAGGCCACACTGGTCCGGAGCAGAGGCCACGCTGGTCCAGAGCAGAGGCCACGCTGGTCCAGAGCAGAGGCCACGCTGGTCCGGAGCAGAGGCCACGCTGGTCCAGAGCAGAGGCCACGCTGGTCCGGAGCAGAGGCCACGCTGGTCCGGAGCAGAGGCCACACTGGTCCGGAGCAGAGGCCACGCTGGTCCAGAGCAGAGGCCACGCTGGTCCAGAGCAGAGGCCACGCTGGTCCAGAGCAGAGGCCACGCTGGTCCGGAGCAGAGGCCACGCTGGTCCAGAGCAGAGGCCACGCTGGTCCGGAGCAGAGGCCACGCTGGTCCAGAGCAGAGGCCACGCTGGTCCGGAGCAGAGGCCACGCTGGTCCGGAGCAGAGGCCACGCTGGTCCGGAGCAGAGGCCACGCTGGTCCGGAGCAGAGGCCACGCTGGTCCAGAGCAGAGGCCACGCTGGTCCAGAGCAGAGGCCACGCTGGTCCAGAGCAGAGGCCACGCTGGTCCAGAGCAGAGGCCACGCTGGTCCAGAGCAGAGGCCACGCTGGTCCATAGCAGAGGCCACGCTGGTCCAGAGCAGAGGCCACGCTGGTCCAGAGCAGAGGCCACGCTGGTCCGGAGCAGAGGCCACGCTGGTCCGGAGCAGAGGCCACACTGGTCCAGAGCAGAGGCCACGCTGGTCCGGAGCAGAGGCCACGCTGGTCCGGAGCAGAGGCCACACTGGTCCAGATCAGAGGCCACACTGGTCTAGAGCAGAGGCCACACTGGTCCAAAACAGAGGCCACGCTGGTCCGGAGCAGAGGCCACGCTGGTCCAGATCAGAGGCCACACTGGTCCAGAGCAGAGGCCACACTGGTCCCGAGCAGATGCCACACTGGTCTAGAGCAGAGGCCACACTGGTCCAAAGCAGAGGCCACACTGGTCCAGATCAGAGGCCACACTGGTCCAGAGCAGAGGCCACACTGGTCCAGATCAGAGGCCACACTGGTCTAGAGAAGAGGCCCACACTGGTCACGAGTTTGTGCACGTCCTCAGCTCCATCCCCCCGGTCAATGATACCTACAGTGTTTGGGAAAATCCACTGTTACCATGGAGATCGGCCATGTTTGTGGCTGTTAGCAAACATTAGCTAAAAACAGTATAAAAAGTGAAGAAAAAAGCCGTGCAACAACTCCGTGAGCTGCTGAGTCAATGCTGGTAAAAACATCTAACACACTGTGGTGTCCAAATGTTTTAATGTGAACAATAACTCAGTGTTTTACCTTTTAAAATCTCCATCAGTTTATCACTGCTGCAAATCCCATGATGCTTAGCGATATGACATCACAGTCCTAACCGCTATGAACCTTCTCCTCAGCCTCCTGCAGGACCTGTCTCCTCACGTTCTCCTCATTAACCTTCTCCTCAGCCTCCTGCAGGACCTGTCTCCTCACGTTCTCCTCATTAACCTTCTCCTCAGCCTCCTGCAGGACCCGTCTCCTCACGTTCTCCTTATGAACCTTCTCCTCAGCCTCCTGCAGGACCTGTCTCCTCACGTTCTCCTTATGAACCTTCTCCTCAGCCTCCTGCAGGACCTGTCTCCTCACGTTCTCCTCATTAACCTTCTCCTCAGCCTCCTGCAGGACCCGTCTCCTCACGTTCTCCTTATGAACCTTCTCCTCAGCCTCCTGCAGGACCTGTCTCCTCACGTTCTCCTCATTAACCTTCTCCTCAGCCTCCTGCAGGACCTGTCTCCTCACGTTCTCCTTATGAACCTTCTCCTCAGCCTCCTGCAGGACCCGTCTCCTCACGTTCTCCTTATGAACCTTCTCCTCAGCCTCCTGCAGGACCTGTCTCCTCACGTTCCTCGGGTGCTCGGTTCCTGCGGTCACTTTTACGCGGTGGAGTTCCTGTCTGCGGGACACGCCTGGGACCAGAACCTCTTCTCCTCCTCGTTGGACCGTGCGCCGCGGTGGGGGCGGGACCACAGGATCGCGCTCAGCTTCCTGGACCTGGTGCTTCGCTTCGAGCACGACTTCAGCCACAGCCTCCACCTCTGCGACGTGAAGGCGGAGAACTTCGGCATCAGGGACGACCTCACGGTGAGTTCAGACCTCACGGGGAGTTCAGACCTCACGGGGAGTTCAGACCTCACGGGGAGTTCAGACCTCACGGGGAGTTCAGACCTCACGGTGAGTTCAAGACCTCACGGTGAGTTCAGACCTCACGGTGAGTTCAAGACCTCACGGTGAGTTCAGGCCTCACGGTGAGTTCAGACCTCACGGTGAGTTCAGGGACGACCTCACGGTGAGTTCAAGACCTCACGGTGAGTTCAGACCTCACGGGGAGTTCAGACCTCACGGTGAGTTCAAGACCTCACGGTGAGTTCAAGACCTCACGGTGAGTTCAAGACCTCACGGTGAGTTCAGACCTCACGGTGAGTTCAGACCTCACGGGGAGTTCAGACCTCACGGTGAGTTCAAGACCTCACGGTGAGTTCAGACCTCACGGTGAGTTCAGACCTCACGGTGAGTTCAGACCTCACGGTGAGTTCAGACCTCACGGTGAGTTCAAGACCTCACGGTGAGTTCAGGCCTCACGGTGAGTTCAAGACCTCACGGTGAGTTCAGGCCTCACGGTGAGTTCAGGCCTCACGGTGAGTTCAGACCTCACGGTGAGTTCAAGACCTCACGGTGAGTTCAGGCCTCACGGTTTTCCACATTCTGACGTTTGATTGGTTCATTCAGGTGGTGGCGATCGACGTGGACATGGCGTTCTTCGAGCCGAGGCTTCGTGCAGTGCTGGAGCAGAACTGCAGCTGCGACGACGACTGCACCTTCTTCGACTGTTGGTCTCACTGTGACCCCCACACGCTGCGCTGCTCCCCCTACAGGAGCAACAGCAACCTGCAGGTGAGCGCCCCCTACAGGTGCACACTGTCGTTGTGGGCCTAAAGCAGGTGGAGAGGCGCTGTATTTATATTTATATTTGTATTTGTATTTATATTTATATTTATATTTACTGTAATGATATAAAAGTCAACATGGCAACAACGTGAGGAAAATGGGGTTACGAGGTTAAACTATCTCTCAGCTATGGGCAACAAACTGTCCAAACAAAATCAAAATTGTAACATTGATTTTCATGAACGAGCACATTCTCCTCCAGGCTTTACCCAAATCTAAAAGCCTCTTCAGAAGACGAGGATGAAAATACCGCAAAAGAGAAAAAAAACAAAAGAGCGACAAAAAATGACCTAAAAAACTACGAAAACCAACCAAAAGAGTTACAATTCGTTTTGTAGGTCTTAGCTTTCAAATGAGATGTTACTATAGGCTGTAAACTCCAGAAGCGTTTAGATTTGGGTAAAGCGGAGAGATGTGTTTGGTTAAAGTGGGGGTTAGACACAGGTCTGTTGTGTTTACAGAGCTTTAACTGTGACTTCTGCTGTAAACTCTGTAATAAGATTATTTAAGGTTCATGATGAAGTTTTTATAGTTTTTAATCGTCCGGCTTCTCGAACCACAAAGTGTTTCCCGTCCATTACCCGAACGCTCTGGAAGAATGTGGAATATTCCAGATCAAATCAGCGGCGATCGTCGAGGCGGCTCGAGTTTCCCTCAAAGATTGGCCGTAATTATTCCCCGACGACAGAAACTTTCAGACGTTTCCCTTTCGAGACTCGGAGAAATAAAACCGAACTTCTATCATTTCACTGAACGTCAGACCAGACTCTGAATGTGGAGAGAAATATCAAAACTCGAAAACCTGTCATTTCATGTTTTCATTAGAAAAAAATATCTGAATAATTGAACATTTTTTCTCCTTTCTTGAAATTCAAAACTCTATAAATCCGGTTATAATTAAATATTTCAAAATCCCTCTGAAAAGTTTGCACTGTAAACCTGAGTTTGATTAACAATTTACATTTCAATTAAATCGTATTCTTTTATTATTCTCATATATTATTTTTGAGTGAGCCACGTTGTATCATTTTGATTATTACTAACTCATGTTTTTAAGTTAATCTTATATTGTACATAATCCACAGGCTCAGGGTTTGTGAGTGGGATCTATACATTACTGATGCTGCTTCAATGTGAGTGCATTTTAAATGAACATTTCTAATTTCATTTGAATTAAAATGCCATTGTAATTGGTTATGTAAAAGTGACACTCAGAGGCTGAACCGGCTCATTAGGAAGCTCCAGACTCTGTCTCTGAGATAATCCAGAGCAGCTCCTGAGCTCCAGACTCTGTCTCTGAGATGATCCAGAGCAGCTCCAGAACTCCAGGGACAGACTGAAGAACTCTTTTGTCCCTCATCAGGTTTTATAACAGAGACACTTCAGGAGGAGAGAGGAACATTCTCTTGCTTATGTATTTATTGCTGTTTTAAATTATGTCAAAGCTAAAAATGATGTAGGACAGGGGTTCCCAAACTGTGGTACGCGTACCCCCAGGGGTACACAAAGACATTTTGGAGAAAAAAAAAGTTCATCAGAATCTGATCGATGTTGTTCAGGAGAAAGAGTCTAATTCAGACGTGGATGAGCTTGTTCTGGACTAAACATGGCCCCGCTGGTTTGACAGGAGGGGGCGGGGCCAGAGTCTGATGGTCAGGGGGAGCCGGTCACCGGGACAAAACTCTGAGCTTTACCCGTTCACACTAAGCCTCGTTTTCAAAGATATAAAAAAGTGCCAGTTTCATTTTCCAGACGAGCAAAACAAAACTGAATGTGGAAAACCTTGAGTTCGCTTTAATAACGGAGGAAATAAACACAACATGACATGTGATATTCCCAGGTGTGATTTATTTATTTATTGGACATGTACAGGAGCATTAATCAGCTCATGAAAAGATGCTTTGTACCAGACTTTTCCATCTACAGTCCCCAAGTCAAATACAGTTGATCATATTTACAGAAGTATTTACATTTTATAAAAAATAAAAGTACATTTTATCAAAGGGAAAACTTCTCAGGTGTAAACTGTAGTACTTGTTTTTTTCTTTAATGCTGACATGTTTGAGTTCCCAGAAAATGTTGTTTCACACCAAAGCTAAATCGTTTTAAATCTTTGCATCGTTTTAGTGCAGTTGGAAGTTAGTTCTGTTCTGAGAGTTTTAAAAGAAAATGTCGATTGTGCTGTTTCTGGTTTTGGTGCATTGACCTTGTTGTTCTGACTCTGATCAGATGTTAACCGGACAAACCTTTAGTGGTGGAGGCGCCACATTATTAACAATCTTCAATATTAACTTTAGATTGGCCGACTCAACTATATATTCAAAATTGAGCATTTTATATTTGGTTAATATTTGACAGTGATGATACTGACGTGTCAGTGTTTTCAATCGTGTCAAAGTCGGGGGTCCACGGCTCCAAAACGTTTGGGAACCTCTGGTGTAAAAGATACTGAAGTGAGGATTACGATTTCACAAATAAATCTGTGGAGAAACATTAAATCAGGGAATATTGGAACATGTCATTGTGAAGGTTTGGTTTGTTTCCAGGTGAAAGTTTAATTGTTAGAGACACAACACCTGAACTTATTATTATTATTATTATTATTATTATTATTATTATTCTTAAATACCATTGGCCCTGTGCCCTAAACAGATCACTAAGGCTCATTATTCCTCATTAAACCTGAATATAAAGTGAGTGGAGTCTGTGAGACAGAAATAAACAAATATAAAACAGGCTTTGCGTTTAAATCCGTCGTTTGTGGAAAATGTGTCTGAAACGCAGAGGCTCCGATGTGAGGGGGGGCTGACATTTTATCTCTCAAATAGCCTCTAGTAAAGCCTCTGCCTCGTCTATGAGCCTCTGTTTGAAAGACAATAATCAGTCTGTGTCTCTTATGGTCCTGAACTCGCACACAAAAGTCTGCAACATAAAACATGTACAATGGTAAACGCTGCGGTGACTCCTCCCCTGTTTGTGTTGCAGGCCGTGTGTGAGAAGATCTTCAGACCCTGGTTTTCTCCGTCGTTGCTCGGGGCCGAGGCGCGGCGCCCCCTGCAGGTGGAGCTGCAGCGCGCCGTGCAGGAGTGCGCAGAGACCCACGCCCACCCGGACCAGAGCCCCGCCCCTCAAAGTAACGCCCCCGACGTCTGACGTCCAGACCCAAACGCTTGTGTTGATGTGCTTTGTTGTTCTGAAGGTCGGCGAGACGTGCACCAGCGCCTCGTGCACGCTCTCACGCGGCTCGTGGAGGAGGGCGGGGCTTCAGCCGAGCCCGGGGGCGGAGTTCGGGAGGAAGGCCACGCCCACACCGCGCTGAACTTCTGAAAATGCAGCAGACGTGACGGCATCGGAAACGGCCTGGGAATCATGTGGTAACCATGGTAACGAGATGGTGGAAGTCCAGCCTTTCTCAGGTCACATGACCGTCTCGGAAAGGCGTCCCAAAGTGGAGACTTAAGGACTGTGAGCAGGAGACGGAAGATCAGGGGAAACATCTGGACGTTCCTCTCAGAGTCGAGACTTTGTGAATGTGACCTTTTGTGATGGTCAGAGGTTTTATGCCTGAGGTGTGAAGCATCTCGGTCTGGTTTGGGTAAAGCTGCGGCGCAGAGGCTGAAGCGCTTTGGTACTGGCCCCGCCCTGTCGGTTACTCCCGAAGGAGATTGGAGTACAGGGTCCAATCTCCTTCAGGAGAAACCGACAGGGCGGGGCCAGTCCAAGGAGACGGCCCCTCAGCCAACAAAAGAACAGTAGGACAGATACTGGGCAGTGATCATCTATGAATAGGACAGGACTGACCGATACTGAGGTGAGCAGGTCGTTAGAGACGCTCTACTTCAAAGGGGTTTACCCACAGGTGAAAGTAGCTGTGATTAGAGGGGAGGAGCCAACCCTAACTCCTCCCCGTTGGTCTATATATTCAGCTGCGTGCAGATGGTGACCTTTGTCGCTGACGAAGCCTTTTGGATGAGAGGCGAAACGTTCGAAGACTTCAACTACTGAGTACAGAAGATGAATCCAGTACCTTCATTGAAGGTGGACAACTCCTGTACGACTGAGAGCCTACACAGACAGTTCAGGCTATAATCGGTCGGGCTGGATTTTTCACTCTAGAACAGACGGTTTTCTAATTTCTGCCTGATTTATTGAACTTTGAACCCAAAGAGACTTTTTTCCTACAAATGACTTTATTCAAAAACCGTTCCGACTGAACCAAAGGGAGTTTCTGTGAACATGTTTTTTTAACGCTGCCTCTGAACAAAACCGCCTCGTTTTATTGTTGTGATGATTTTGTTGATGAGTTTTCAAACTGTGAACGTTTGTGTTTTCTGTGTTTTTCTCGGATCCGGAGTTTGAGTCAAGAATAAAGTGATTTGAGAAAAGAAGTTTGTCTTTAAAGACTCCGGGGGGGGGGGGGGGGGGGGGGGGGTTCTGAGTCCGGGGTCAGTCCTGGTCCGGGCCTGGACTTGGCTTTGCTCCAGAGCTGGTCCTAACGTTACACTGTTGTTTTTACTTTCAGTAATGAACAAACTGAACCTCAGCTCGACTGTGGACAGTGAGGAGTTTGGACTGTGGACAGTGAGGAGTTTGGACTGTGGACAGTGAGGAGTCTGGACTGTGGACAGTGAGGAGACTCGACTGTGGACAGTGAGGAGTCTGGACTGTGGACAGTGAGGAGACTCGACTGTGGACAGTGAGGAGTCTGGACTGTGGACAGTGAGGAGTCTGGACTGTGGACAGTGAGGAGTCTGGACTGTGGACAGTGAGGAGTCTGGACTGTGGACAGTGAGGAGTCTGGACTGTGGACAGTGAGGAGTCTGGACTGTGGACAGTGAGGAGTTTGGACTGTGGACAGTGAGGAGTCTGGACTGTGGACAGTGAGGAGTCTGGACTGTGGACAGTGAGGAGACTCGACTGTGGACAGTGAGGAGACTCGACTGTGGACAGTGAGGAGTCTGGACTGTGGACAGTGAGGAGACTCGACTGTGGACAGTGAGGAGTCTGGACTGTGGACAGTGAGGAGTCTGGACTGTGGACAGTGAGGAGTCTGGACTGTGGACAGTGAGGAGTCTGGACTGTGGACAGTGAGGAGTCTGGACTGTGGACAGTGAGGAGTCTGGACTGTGGACAGTGAGGAGTCTGGACTGTGGACAGTGAGGAGTCTGGACTGTGGACAGTGAGGAGTCTGGACTGTGGACAGTGAGGAGTTTGGACTGTGGACAGTGAGGACTTTCCCGGTGGAACCTAAAGCCCAAACATTCCCGCGGTTCCAGAGACGGGCCGGAGCGAGGACTAATCAGCTCCAGACTCTTGGCTGGACGACAGCGAGTCCGGGGCCAAGTCCTAAACCTCTTCCTTTTACAGCGGCTTTGGACCCAAACCAAGTCCAGAAACACGAGTCCTGAGCGAGGTCCACGTCCTCAGCTCACACCGAGTCCTGAGCGAGGTCCACGTCCTCAGCTCACACCGAGTCCTGAGCGAGGTCCACGTCCTCAGCTCACACCGAGCCCTGAGCGAGGTCCACGTCCTCAGCTCACACCGAGTCCTGAGCGAGGTCCACGTCCTCAGCTCACACCGAGTCCTGAGCGAGGTCCACGTCCTCAGCTCACACCGAGTCCTGAGCGAGGTCCACGTCCTCAGCTCACACCGAGTCCTGAGCGAGGTCCACGTCCTCAGCTCACACCGAGTCCTGAGCGAGGTCCACGTCCTCAGCTCACACCGAGTCCGGCTCACGCTGGGAAACCTCAGCTCGCGTTGCTATGGAAACCTTCACAAACACTGCACCGTTGTCCAGGCTCAACACGTTTATGAAGCTTCATCTCGGAGGTCAGAATTTCCGAGCTCCGACTTGGACATTTCTACTGGAATGCACCAACTGTGTCTTTCTGACGGGGACACTCGGGACAGGAGGAGGAGGAGCTTAAAATGTCTCTTCAATAAACCACGGTCAGATGTTTCCCAAATAAACGTGTTCAATGTAAACGTGAGGATGAGCTTCACTGCTCTGTCTTAAATAACGATCACTGTATTTACACTTTTATTAATTACATTATACTTAATATTACAGTGAGGTTTCTGTAAACGGATGAAGCTCGACCTGGAAACATAAGTGGACCTTTACTGACTCTAATGTTTTAATATACCTCAGTCCCGATCAAAGGTTGAAGACCAGGTGATGGAGATGTTGGGTCAGATGATTGTCCTCCCTGTTGCATTTCACTCGTCCAGGAGAAAAGTACCAATGAGCTCGTCCTGCAGAGCTTTTCCCCTTCACAGCTTCTCTCATCTCCTCCTTCACTGCATCTTCTCTGTCCTTCACCATGTATGCACTTTCACTATCATTACATCACACTTAGTCCTGAGAAGAAGAGATCTCGCCAGCACAGACCCTCCAACACGGCTTCCTTTGACTCTGATCTAACCGTTACTATAGTCTGAAGAAAAGCATCGAGAAACGTTCAGATGTTTAAATGTTCTGGATGAGAGCGGCTGCTTCTCCGCATCGGGACGCCATCTTGTTTTTTCAAACTCCGTGCGTCAAAAGCAGACGATCTTTGGCGACGTCAGGACGTTGAAGGGATTAAAACGCAAATGTTTTGAAGTGAAGCTTCTAACGTTATCTGTATTCAAACTAAATCTCAGTCAGTCACATTTTGCACTGAAAGATTAATATTCAGCCAACGAAGTGCGTGTTTGTGAGTCGGGGGAGTTTGTACGGCTGTTCGGGTTTACAGTGTGTCCTCAGTCCTCCTTATCTGGGTTTAGCAGATCGATGTTAAGGTCTCCCCCCACAAACATGAGCTTCTGATTTGAGCCTGAAAAGAGCTCCTCCATCCAGTTAGAAAACACCTCATTAGACCCAGGTGTTCTAGAAATACAACTTACAATAATATTTTTCTTTTTAGTATTAGCCATTTCAATTGTAAGACATTCAAGCATGTCATCCACCACCAAAGTCTTATTTTTAATAATTGTATAACCTAAATGTGAGTCTATGAACATAGCTCCGCCCCCACCATGCGTATTTCTTCTGTTCTGACTTATAAACTCAAAACCTTCGATACTAAAATCCATTTCTCTGTCATTATGCATCCGTGTTTCTGTTATTAGAATCACACTGAATGGTTTTGAAAACCCTAATCTATATATATATATATATATATATATATATATATATATATATATAGTATTCGGCCTCCTTGAACTTTTCAACCTTTTGTCACATTTCAGGCTCAAACATAAAGATATAAAACTGTAATTTTTTGTGAAGAACCAACAACAAGTGGGACACAATCATGAAGTGAAACGAAATTTATTGGATATTTCAAACATTTTTAACAAATTAACAACTGAAAAATTGGCCGTGCAAAATTCTTCAGCCCCTTTACTTTCAGTGCAGCAAACTCTCTCCAGAAGTTCAGTGAGGATCTCTGAATGATCCAATGTTGACCTAAATGACTAATGATGATAAATAGAATCCACCTGTGTGTGAACAAGTCTCTGTAGCAGCACTGAGTGGTTAACGGTGTCGAACGTTATGTTTGTCGTAAAAGCAACACAGCTCATCACCCTGAACACACCATCCCCACTGTCAAACATGGTGGTGGCAGCATCATGGTTTGGGCTTTTCTTCAGCAGGGACAGGGAAGATGGTTAACATTGATGGGAAGATGGATGGAGCCAAATACAGGACCATTCTGGAAGAAAACCTGATGGAGTCTGCAGAAGACCTGAGACTGGGACGGAGATTTGTCTTCCAACAAGACAATGATCCAAAACATAAAGCAACATCTACAATAGAGTGGTTCATAAATAAACATCTCCAGGTGTTAGAACGGCCAAGTCAAAGTCCAGACCTGAATCCAATCGAGAATCTGTGGAAAGAACTGAAAACTGCTGTTCACAAACGCTGTCCATCCAACTTCACTGAGCTCCAGCTGTTTGGCAAATATTTCAGTCTCTCAATGTGAAAACTGATAGAGACAAACCCCAAGGACTCACAGCAGTAATCCAGCACAAGGTGGCGCTACAGAGTATTCACTTAAGGGGCTGAATAATTTTGCACGCCCAATTTTTCAGTTGTTTATTTGTTAAAAATGTTTGAAATATCCAATACATTTCGTTTCACTTCATGCTTGTGTCCCACTTGTTGTTGGTTCTTCACAAAAAATTACAGTTTTATATCTTTATGTTTGAGCCTGAAATGTGGCAAAAGGTCGAAAAGTTCAAGGGGCCGAATACTTTCGCAAGGCACTGTATATGTATATATATATATATATATATGTATATATATATATATATATATATACATATATATATATATATGTATATATATATATGGATGTATGATGCGGGGCGTATTGTTTTAAATGTTGTAATATGAAACGTAATATAAATAACGTTTGATTGATTGACATGTAGAGATAATGAAACTTTTACAAAACTGTCTCCTACAAAGGAAATGACTATATTTGGATTACAGCGTCATTCCTGCTACACGTGGATACCAAACATGTGAGTATAATGAATACGCGTGGGAAAGAGCAGGAGCCACACAGACATGTTGGAGTCACTTCCTGGATAAATCTCAGAGAATAAACATCGTACAGACAGAGTTTGGGCTGATTTTGATTTTAGTTAAAACTAAGACATTATGGAGGAAACTCTCGGTGTTTTCTCCTTAAAGCCACACTGCGGAGGATTCGCTCACATGGGGAAGAGCAGGAAGCCGCTGAAGGTGTTAAAGAATCCACGGAAACCATAGAAACGCCTCCGCGGCTGCAGCTTCACGTACACCCTGTCGCCCGCCTCCAGCGTTACCACGGCGACGGCGGTGGCGGAGTCCCACTTGTCGCTGACAGACTTAACGTGAGCGTAGGCCACTATCTCGGAGTTTTTCATCAGCGATGTAAAGGTGTTGTTTCTGGTGTACACGACGAAGGAGAAGACGTACGTGCCGTTGAGCGGCGCCGTGAACTTTCCTGAAACACACAGGAATATCTCAGTATCTTCAGGACTTTCTCCATAACGATAGTTTAACAAACATCAGAAATATGTAAACATGTGCTGCAAACATCGACATTTACATTGGTTTGTCTCGCAAAGATATTTGTCCTGAACAGACGACAAAAGGTACAAAGAAATACCCCCCCCCCCAAGTTTTATTTTTATATTTGAAATTCTTTTTCTGTATTTTATGATTTAATTTATTTATTTATTGTTCCCAGTTTTCCCCACATTTCTTGACATTGGATGAAATTTCCATCGCGTTGTCGCTCGAGCTTAATTCTGTTTAACATTTGGATTTGGATAAAGCTGAACTCACCTGTGTCAGCGCTGTAGCCGCCGCCCACGTTGGTCAGAACCCTCTTGTATTTGATCGCAGTCGAGACGTCGAACGGGCCGTAATATCCGTCCTCTGTGCCCGTGTAGAAACCAGCGAAGAACGCCACGCGATGATCTGAGGGACAAACACAGGCTTTATGTGTCAGATGCCCTCCCATCCTCCTTAATCACCATGTGACCATAAACCAGAAACTAAACCACATACAAAATCCCTCTGAGCAAATCTTCATAAACTAATGTGTCACAAAATAAAACCACACATTTAAACCTGGCTCTGTCCAATATTTACATTTCGTAGCTTTAAACTCATTTTTAAATTGAAACAATAAATGACAGATACTATAGATTTTGTCTCATATTTACATCAGTAAAGTTCTTCTGATGATACTCACTCTGCAGCTGAGCCTGGCTGTTCTCCAGGGTTTGGATTTGGGTCTTGAGGGACTGGACTTCGCTCTGCTGGGACTGGTCTTTCGTCTCCAGGGTTTGGATTTGGGTCTTGAGGGACTGGTCTTTCGTCTCCAGGGTTTGGATTTGGGTCTTGAGGGACTGGACTTCGCTCTGCTGGGACTGGACTTTTGTCTCCAGGGTTTGGATTTGGGTCTTGAGGGACCGGACTTCGCTCTGCTGGGACTGGTCTTTTGTCTCCAGGTCTTGGATTTGGGTCTTGAGGGACCGGACTTCGCTCTGGTGGGACTGGTCTTTCGTCTCCAGGTCTTGGACTCTGGTCAGGACTTTGGTGATAATGACGAGCAGTTCTGTGTCCTGGCCCTCAGCTCCATGGAGCCCACACAGGAACCCCCCCAGCAGCAGCAGCAGAGCAGTCTTCATCCTTCAGACCTGGTTAGACCTGCTTTGTGAGGGAACTCTGCTGGGATTCCTTTTATACAAAAAGCCGCCCAGGATGAACCCAAAGGAGGCAAAGGTTTATTGACCGATTGCTTCATTTCAAACACTGGACTGATTTTCCGTAAACGACTTGGCTCTGGGCTCCGTCATGCTGTTGATTCACAGATTCTAGATCGTTTGCTTCACTTGTGACAAAAAAACCTTAAAAGTGATTCTTCTGACAAATGTTTTGCCATTTGAATTGTGATTTTTATATTTGATTTATTTAAAGCGAGGCGCTGCAGGTGAAAGTATTGATTTTTCTCACAGTGGTCAAAGTGGAGACTTTTAGCTCGTTTCCTCTTTAACCTCTTAACCCCCACCTTGCTCCACTCAACGAGTTAATCACTTTAGTCGCTTTCCAGTCTTGGATTAACAATATTACAACCTGGATAAACTCAGACAAAAGCAACCATTAGAAAGATTTATTGACTTATTAGTCCATGGGCCGGGCCAGATTTTGGTACGACCCAAAGTGCCATCAGGGATTTTTAAGTAGGTCCATGTCTGAGGTTTTTATTTTTGTATGATAACCTTTTCAGAGTTACAGCGTCATCATAGTTTTCAGCTCTTGAAGTGAAACAGCCCCATGTCGAAAACATCACTCTGGACACTGGTCCATATTTTAGTTTAGGCCGTTTCCAGCCCATTAGATAATGATTTACTCTGTGACAGTTACCGTGGTAACCATAGCTCTGCAAACTCAAACCTGAGGAAATGTTTTCACTATTTTTGCTAATACTAATTTTGAAGAAAATGCAGCCAGCTTCTGCCGGTGAGTCACCTTTTACCAAATTGGCACCAAGAGCCAGGTTTGACAAACACAGACTTTGAACTTAGAGTAGAAAGTTGAACCAAGGACATTTTCTCCATTGTGGCAAAATCGTCAAAAACAACAAAAATCGTCAAAAACACACACAGTAAAAAATGCTGAGTTAAAAATAATCCAAGTTGTGTTGTTTGTAAGGCAGGACTGGTGTGAGAAATTCCAAAAGCTTCAGATACTTTTTCAGGCCACTGTATATTAAAGATAAAGTGTATTTTTTTAAATCTAAGAGTGAGTGAGCTTGAGAGGTGAGGGTTTAGTTTAGTTTATTTGTTTATTTAAGCAGTTAGTCTGCTCAAAAGGAGTGGGCCGAAGCAAAAGGCTTATAAGCTCCACCCCCAAAATAAAAACAGGGTTGATGAAGCTGTTAGAGTAAAGAATTGGGTTAAGTTTTGCTAAGGGTTGTTGTTCGACCAAACTGTTCCAAAACTGGGAAGAGCTGTCAGTTAGTGAAGCTGTAATACACAGGAAAATAATAATAATGCATTCGTCTTATACAGCGCTTTTCCAGATACTCAAATTTCGTGCATTATTCATTCACATCATACTCTGTGATGGTTACCCCAGCTGCCCTGGGGCAGACTGATGGAAGCGAGGCAACCAGCCTGCGCCCTCGGACCACCACTCACTCACTCACTACATTCACTCCAGGCGTCCTGGTGTTTCCAAACAGTCTCCAACAGTGCAACAAAACAGCTAAAGGATGAGATGAACATCTTTTTGAGAACATAAAATACGGGAAAGGGTCCGAGCAGCGGCGCCTCTCTCTGCTAACGTCCCTCAGGCATGTCAGGCATGTGGAGGTCAGGCATGTGGAGGTCAGGCATGTGGAGGTCAGGCATGTGGAGGTCACGCGTGTGGAGGTCAGGCGTGTGGAGGTCAGGCGTGTGGAGGTCAGGCATGTGGAGGTCAGGCATGTGGAGGTCAGGCATGTGGAGGTCAGGCATGTGGAGGTATGTGGAGGTCAGGCATGTGGAGGTCAGGCATGTGGAGGTCACACATGTGGAGGTATGTGGAGGTCAGGCATGTGGAGGTCACACATGTGGAGGTATGTGGAGGTCAGGCATGTGGAGGTCAGGCATGTGGAGGTCACACATGTGGAGGTCAGGCATGTGGAGGTCAGGCATGTGGAGGTCACACATGTGGAGGTCACACATGTGGAGGTCACGCATGTGGAGGTCACGCATGTGGAGGTCAGGCATGTGGAGGTCACGCATGTGGAGGTCAGGCATGTGGAGGTCAGGCATGTGGAGGTCAGGCATGTGGAGGTCAGGCATGTGGAGGTCAGGCATGTGGAGGTCACGCGTGTGGAGGTCAGGCGTGTGGAGGTCAGGCGTGTGGAGGTCAGGCATGTGGAGGTCAGGCATGTGGAGGTCAGGCATGTGGAGGTCAGGCATGTGGAGGTATGTGGAGGTCAGGCATGTGGAGGTCAGGCATGTGGAGGTCACACATGTGGAGGTATGTGGAGGTCAGGCATGTGGAGGTCACACATGTGGAGGTATGTGGAGGTCAGGCATGTGGAGGTCAGGCATGTGGAGGTCACACATGTGGAGGTCAGGCATGTGGAGGTCAGGCATGTGGAGGTCACACATGTGGAGGTCACACATGTGGAGGTCACGCATGTGGAGGTCACGCATGTGGAGGTCAGGCATGTGGAGGTCACGCATGTGGAGGTCAGGCATGTGGAGGTCAGGCATGTGGAGGTCAGGCATGTGGAGGTCAGGCATGTGGAGGTCAGGCATGTGGAGGTCACGCGTGTGGAGGTCAGGCGTGTGGAGGTCAGGCGTGTGGAGGTCAGGCATGTGGAGGTCAGGCATGTGGAGGTCAGGCATGTGGAGGTCAGGCATGTGGAGGTATGTGGAGGTCAGGCATGTGGAGGTCAGGCATGTGGAGGTCACACATGTGGAGGTATGTGGAGGTCAGGCATGTGGAGGTCAGGCATGTGGAGGTCACACATGTGGAGGTATGTGGAGGTCAGGCATGTGGAGGTCAGGCATGTGGAGGTCACACATGTGGAGGTATGTGGAGGTCAGGCATGTGGAGGTCAGGCATGTGGAGGTCACACATGTGGAGGTATGTGGAGGTCAGGCATGTGGAGGTCAGGCATGTGGAGGTCACACATGTGGAGGTCACACATGTGGAGGTCACGCATGTGGAGGTCAGGCATGTGGAGGTCACGAATGTGGAGGTCAGGCATGTGGAGGTCAGGCATGTGGAGGTCAGGCATGTGGAGGTCAGGCATGTGGAGGTCACCCATGTGGAGGTCAGGCATGTGGAGGTCAGGCATGTGGAGGTCAGGCATGTGGAGGTCACCCATGTGGAGGTCACCCATGTGGAGGTCAGGCATGTGGAGGTCAGGCATGTGGAGGTCAGGCATGTGGAGGTCACCCATGTGGAGGTCAGGCATGTGGAGGTCAGGCATGTGGAGGTCACCCATGTGGAGGTCAGGCATGTGGAGGTCAGGCATGTGGAGGTCAGGCATGTGGAGGTCACCCATGTGGAGGTCAGGCATGTGGAGGTCAGGCATGTGGAGGTCAGGCATGTGGAGGTCAGGCATGTGGAGGTCAGGCATGTGGAGGTCAGGCATGTGGAGGTCACGCATGTCAGGCATGTGGAGGTCAGGCATGTGGAGGTCAGGCATGTGGAGGTCACGCATGTGGAGGTCAGGCATGTGGAGGTCAGGCATGTGGAGGTCACACATGTGGAGGTCACGCAGGTGGAGGTCACGCAGGTGGAGGTCACACATGTGGAGGTCACGTATGTGGAGGTCAGGCATGTGGAGGTCAGGCATGTGGAGGTCAGGCATGTGGAGGTCAGGCATGTGGAGGTCACGCATGTGGAGGTCAGGCATGTGGAGGTATGTGGAGGTCAGGCATGTGGAGGTCACGCATGTCAGGCATGTGGAGGTCAGGCATGTGGAGGTATGTGGAGGTCAGGCATGTGGAGGTCACACATGTGGAGGTCACGCAGGTGGAGGTCACGCATGTGGAGGTCAGGCATGTGGAGGTCAGGCATGTGGAGGTCACGCATGTGGAGGTCAGGCATGTGGAGGTATGTGGAGGTCAGGCATGTGGAGGTCAGGCATGTGGAGGTCACGCATGTGGAGGTCAGGCATGTGGAGGTCAGGCATGTGGAGGTCAGGCATGTGGAGGTCACACATGTGGAGGTCACACATGTGGAGGTCACCCATGTGGAGGTCAGGCATGTGGAGGTCAGGCATGTGGAGGTCACCCATGTGGAGGTCAGGCATGTGGAGGTCACGCAGGTGGAGGTCAGGCATGTGGAGGTCAGGCATGTGGAGGTCAGGCATGTGGAGGTCAGGCATGTGGAGGTCAGGCATGTGGAGGTCAGGCATGTGGAGGTCACACATGTGGAGGTCACGCAGGTGGAGGTCACGCATGTGGAGGTCACACATGTGGAGGTCACGTATGTGGAGGTCAGGCATGTGGAGGTCAGGCATGTGGAGGTCACACATGTGGAGGTCACACATGTGGAGGTCACGCAGGTGGAGGTCAGGCATGTGGAGGTCAGGCATGTGGAGGTATGTGGAGGTCAGGCATGTGGAGGTCAGGCATGTGGAGGTCAGGCATGTGGAGGTCAGGCATGTGGAGGTCAGGCATGTGGAGGTCACGCATGTCAGGCATGTGGAGGTCAGGCATGTGGAGGTCAGGCATGTGGAGGTCACGCATGTGGAGGTCAGGCATGTGGAGGTCAGGCATGTGGAGGTCAGGCATGTGGAGGTCACACATGTGGAGGTCACACATGTGGAGGTCACGCAGGTGGAGGTCACGCATGTGGAGGTCACACATGTGGAGGTCACGTATGTGGAGGTCAGGCATGTGGAGGTCAGGCATGTGGAGGTCAGGCATGTGGAGGTCACACATGTGGAGGTCACGCATGTGGAGGTCAGGCATGTGGAGGTATGTGGAGGTCAGGCATGTGGAGGTCAGGCGTGTGGAGGTCAGGCATGTGGAGGTCAGGCATGTGGCGGTCAGGCATGTGGAGGTCACGTATGTGGAGGTCAGGCGTGTGGAGGTATGTGGAGGTCAGGCATGTGGAGGTCACGCATGTGGAGGTCACACATGTGGAGGTCACACATGTGGAGGTCACACATGTGGAGGTCAGGCATGTGGAGGTCAGGCATGTGGAGGTCACCCATGTGGAGGTCAGGCATGTGGAGGTCACGCAGGTGGAGGTCACGCATGTGGAGGTCAGGCATGTGGAGGTCAGGCATGTGGAGGTCAGGCATGTGGAGGTCAGGCATGTGGAGGTCAGGCATGTGGAGGTCAGGCATGTGGAGGTCACGCAGGTGGAGGTCACGCATGTGGAGGTCACACATGTGGAGGTCACGTATGTGGAGGTCAGGCATGTGGAGGTCAGGCATGTGGAGGTCACACATGTGGAGGTCACACATGTGGAGGTCACGCAGGTGGAGGTCAGGCATGTGGAGGTCAGGCATGTGGAGGTATGTGGAGGTCAGGCATGTGGAGGTCAGGCATGTGGAGGTCAGGCATGTGGAGGTCAGGCATGTGGAGGTCAGGCATGTGGAGGTCACGCATGTCAGGCATGTGGAGGTCAGGCATGTGGAGGTCAGGCATGTGGAGGTCACGCATGTGGAGGTCAGGCATGTGGAGGTCACACATGTGGAGGTCACGCAGGTGGAGGTCACGCATGTGGAGGTCACACATGTGGAGGTCACGTATGTGGAGGTCAGGCATGTGGAGGTCAGGCATGTGGAGGTCAGGCATGTGGAGGTCACACATGTGGAGGTCACACATGTGGAGGTCACGCAGGTGGAGGTCACGCATGTGGAGGTCAGGCATGTGGAGGTCAGGCATGTGGAGGTCAGGCATGTGGAGGTCAGGCATGTGGAGGTATGTGGAGGTCAGGCATGTGGAGGTCAGGCGTGTGGAGGTCAGGCATGTGGAGGTCAGGCATGTGGCGGTCAGGCATGTGGAGGTCACGTATGTGGAGGTCAGGCGTGTGGAGGTATGTGGAGGTCAGGCATGTGGAGGTCACGCATGTGGAGGTCACGCATGTGGAGGTCACGTATGTGCAGGCGGCGCTGTTGATCAGAGGACGAGGAGAGCACTTCTACTAGTGCCTATTGTGGTGTGATCAGTTTGTCAAAAGCTATAAAGCCAATAGAGTTATATTATATTATTTATCCCAATTTCCAAAACTTATCCAAATTAATTATAACTTTTTATAACGAAACTGTCGAAAACTTGACTAAAACCTTTAAAATGTTTGTTTGACTAAAACGTGACTAAATCTATAAGCAGTTTCGTCCAAAAGACTAAAACTAAAAGGGCTGCCAAAAACAACACTGCCCGGAAGTAGCTTCGCGCTATAATCCAAGTATTTTTCCTTCTGTGAGAGAACAGGAGAAATGTGTCGCACTCATTACTAAACTTTAGGGCTGGTTTTCTCTAAATTACAGAAAGACTTGATATTTACCTTCCATCCTGCTGATGTGTAGAATCTCGAGTTGGGGGTCATGTTTTGTGCATGATGTCACGGGGCCTCTCGTATGTTTGAATGGTTTGTTCCTGTGGTGAATCCTCAGGCGCCTCGTCCAGGGCTGTACAAACTCGCCCTGAACGGCGTGGGATTGAATGTTCACAGGTAACGAGACGGGCTGCGCGTGTGAACCGCGGCTCATTCCCAGACGTCTCCTAAATCCTGAGGTTCTGCAGCTGTTTCGGACGGTCACGGCGAATTGGAAATAACGGCCCATTCTTCCCCCGAATCCCAGAGCTCCATCTCCCTTTCCTGCCGCCGTACGAGCGGATATTCCCAACGCGAGGCTCGGGTTCCACACAGGTGCAGTGGAGCAGCTGCAGATGACGTTACGTTTCTGAGACGATCCTTCATCTGCAGGAAGAACCGGGCCTGTGTGTTCCACGAACCTCCACAGGAACAATGTTTGAGCAATGTCATCATTTTCCATTGAATTTAGATTTAATGCCAGTTTAAATCCATTTTCATGCTTTTTAATTACATTTCAGGCCTTGATTAATGCAATGACTTTTAATGCTTGTTGATGGAAACCCTGTATAGGTATAATATAGGGGAGTCCGTGGTTAACCGGTTAACCGTAAAAAAATGGTGTAACCGAGTAAAAGCATTTTGCCCGGGTAACTGGCGTGTATAATTTGGTGCCATTGAAAATATTTGTAATACATTTTTGCACCACCAGAGGCCGCCAGAGCGCTCCCAAACATTTGTTCACGAGAAGCCGTCATCGCGCATGGCTAGTTTAACTTTTCAATATGAAGCGCCATAAATGCAGGATCAAAATGCATTGCAGGGCTTAGATATACTTCGCTGTTGTACCATCTCAGCCGGCACCCGGGCATCACTTAGGAGGCAGGTCGGTGAGCTAAAGGCACAAAACTCACCTTTCTCGTTGTTGTTAAAACGTGGTGGAGACATAAGTGTTGTTGTTGTTTTACGCATGAATGACTGTTTCTCTGCACAATGTTTCAAAAAAAGCTAAATGACTGCAGGTCAAATAAATAACGGTTAATGAAAAACTTGAAACGTGCAGCCCTAGCATAATATATTCAATCAATGCTAATTCTATTATATAATCTTCTTCCACTGTCCAGACTTCCCGATCCACACACACTTCCTCCAGCTGTTCTGGGGGACCCCGAGGCGACACCTGTCCCCCCCAGCGTGTCCTGGGTCTGGGCCTCCTCCCGACTGGACAAGCCTGGAACACACCTCTCAAGGGAGGCGACCGGCTCCGAAACCGATGCCCGAGCCTCAGCTGCTCCTTTCGACGTGAAGGAGCAGCGACTCTACTCCGAGCTCCTCAAACCCAGCCGCCGAAGGTGTGATCCTCGTCGTTTTCCCGACTTCACGCCGTCCCCCCTCAGGCGTGTAACCCAGTCCTCGTGTTTACGCCGCCCCATAAACGCCTCACAGGGGGGGCACCGCGGGGTCAGCGAACGCACCGCGGAGGAAACCACGGGCAGACAAAAGGCGGCTTTAAAAGGTCCAGTCCGGTTCAATCAAGAGGTCAGTTTAATAATGAACTTTAACATGTAAAGGTTTTCAACACATCCAGTTTCACACAGTGTTCGTACACTGCCTGATCAAAGCAAAGAGTCCGTCATCGGGATGAAACTGTCCTGGTCTGTGGCAGCGGCAGCTAGAGCGATACGGATACGTTTATATCTCAACATGGAAGCCAAATCAGATAATTGTCCTAACAGATGAAAAAAGGACTTTTTTTTTCACATTTACTTATTTTTTTATTTCTATTTCCCCCCCAATTTATCCACGAATTTTATATGAACATTTTTCCCCCATTTATTTTTCAATATTTTTTCTTCAATTTTTTCAAAATTTTTCCCACAATTGATGAATTTATTTTCAAATTTTATTTTTTTCTCCTCAATCTTTTGCCTAATTTTTTCACCAATTTTATTCAATTTTTTTCCCAATTTCTTGTCAATTTTTCCTAATATTTTCTTATGTTTTCTTCAACATTTTCCATTTGTTTCCAAATAAAACATTCCCTCATTTATTCCCATTTCTTTATATATTTAAACCCATTTTTCCCCCATTTCTTAACCTCGATATTTCAAATTCGTAGATCGTCCAAACAGCAGTTTCTTCTTTAGCTGCAGGTCCGGCTTCAGTGACACTCTGAGCCCAAAGACGGAGATCATCTAATGACCTGAACATCCTGAACCACCAGGTTATTCCAAGATGACGATGTCAGGGGGCTTACATTGTGAAAGAGTGGATCAGCGTGAGATTAATCCAGATGTTGACGCCATTGAGACTCCCGTCATCAATACAAGATCTAATACTGGACCTTTAGACGCCACAGCTGGGATCAAAGCTGAAAGTGAGATCTTGTTTGTTGGAGGCGACTCTTGTTTTGGGCAGGCAGTGTAAGTTCAAACATCACAAATAAATAAGTAAATAAATAGTAATAAAAGTGTAAATGGAACAGGGAACAGTTGTGAGTTTTAGTGGCGGTTCCGACCTGCTTCAGCCGACTGTGGCCCAGGTCTGGCTCGGTCTGGCCCGGCTGTGGCCCAGGTCTGGCCCGGCTCTTCAGCGCTCTGCCAGGCAGCTCATGACCGTGAGCAGGAGCTGGTTTTTGGGCAGTTTGTGCGGGACGTCCAGTCCTCGAGCCCGGAGGAACTTCCGCATCTTTGACGAACTCACTTTGTACAACTGCAGGAGAAACAGACGAGACTGAAAACGGAGGCGTTTCCTGCACCGGATAAAACCTCTGAACCCCCGCCTTAACATTTTCTCCAGTTCGGCTTTACCCAAATCTAAAAGCTTCTTGCCTGGAGTTTACTTCCGCATCTTCATAGCCTAAAGGCCAGTGTGACGCTTCATTTGAAAGCTGAGGCCTACAGAACTGATGTTGTCGTCTTTTGTTTTTGCTGTGTTTTCATTTACATCTTGTTTTTGTTGCTATTTTGATGCCTTTTCCCAGAAGCTTTTAGATTTGGGTAAAGCTGAACTTGAGAAAACGTCCTCTGTCCCCGATGAAGCCCCAGTCAGGGCCAGTGAACTCTGGAGGTTCTTAGCTTTAAAATGTATCAAGTTGCAAATCAAGTTCAGCTGCAGAGACTTTTTAACCTCTTAACCCCCGGCTTTACTCAAATCAGAATCAACTTTATTGTCATTGTGTAACTTGACATAGTGCATTAAAAACATAGAATACAGGAAACAATAAAAAAAAAAACAGTCTTAAAAAAAATTACTTCTTCTCTAAATTAAAACTAAAACATCTAGAAAAAAAGTGTCAAAATAACAGGGATGAAAACGCGAGTTTTGAGGCGTTACACTAGCCTTTAGATTTGGGTAGAGCTGGACTGCACTTGGTTAAGGTGGGGGTTAGGTTCAACTGGTGTCGAAAAAAAAAACGTAAATCGTTATTATTTTTTATTATTCACGTATTGATGCTGTTAGACATAAACTTTTAAAGTAAAAAAAAATAGAAAAAAATTGTAAAATTGAGAAAAAAACTGGGGTCAATTAGGGCGAAAAATTTGAAGAAAAAAAAATTGAGCAAAATACGTGGCGATTTGGGTAGAGCTGGACTGCACTTGGTTAAGGCGGGGGCTAAGAGGTTAAAGCACTTAGAGACTCCTACAAACATTCAGCTGAGGTTAAAGAGTAAAAACTCATTCTGCGTCTGACACTGGACAGAACTGAACCTAAAACATCCAAAATACTACATTTACATTTTTGCCTTTTCAGCCGTTACTAAAATAGTAATGGCTGAAACTATTTAAATGATCCATTAGTTATTCCTCATCTAATTCCTGACAGATTTATTGAGCTTTGAACCCAAAAAAAGGAGATATTTGAATTTTTACACGTGTTTTCACTAATAATTCGTTTATTAAAAATCTACCCCAGACCCAAAACCCCTGTGAGCAAATCGTAGTTTCTAATCCGTGCAGTGAGTAAAGGGCTGTTTGAATCTTTCATTAGCGGCTGTTGTTTTGACCTCTCTCTGCTCTGATTTAAAGCGCGAGCCTCGTCTGCAGGAGGGCGGAGCAGTGACGGGTGGAGCCGCGAGGAAAACACTTCAGAGGAAACTGAGCGACTAAACACGGAGGATTTCAAAACTGTAGAAACTTCAATGTGAGTCAGAAATGAGCTGCAACTTTCCCGTTATAAAAATAGGGCTCTGTCTTCAGGAAAACGGTCAGAAGTGCAGATATTATTCATAATGAATCATGTTCAGAGCCAGGTTTTAATGTGACATATTAGTTCCAAAGATTTGCTTTTGGATCTGGTTTAGTTTTTGAATAAACTAGTTATTAGAGAAAAAATGTGTCAAATTTCTCCTTTGGTTCAAAGCTCAATAAAGCGCTACTTTAATGGTCTCATATCGGTCTTAAAAGGAAAAAAAAAAGAGGCTACAGTATAAATGGGCAATAGCCTTGGTCTATATTTATGTTTTATTGCTCTAAATCCCTCCTGGAGCCTGAATGATCCTGGAGCTCTGTTGTCGGGGGCCCCGTATATTTAGCCCATGTGGGACCTATATGAGACAAACTATGTGGGCCCTACATTAGGCATCCCAGGTCTAGCCCATGCCTATCTTGCCCACTTGGAACCCATAAAGGCCCCATTTAGCCAACCCACAGGGGCTTTACACCTGGGCCCCATGTGTGGGTGGTGGGCCGAGATACAAATCCCACGAGACGAGACACGATTTTTACATAATTTGCAATAATAAATAATATTTTGCAATTATGTTTCCTTTCTCCCCTCCTGGAGCCGCCCCCTTAACGTGGGGGGGGTTTGACCTGAATGATCCTGGAGCTCTGTTGTCGGGGGCTCCGTGCCCCTGGTAGGGTCTCCCAGGGCAAACAGGTCCTAGGTGACGGGCCAGACAAAGAGCGGTTCAGAAGCCCCTTATGAGAGACCAACAGGCCCGGTTAGAACCATGAGGCCGTCCTTCTGTGGACCCACCACCTGCAGGGGGCGCTATAGGGGCTGTGGGACTGAGCCTAAAACCTTCAGGTCATTCATACTTCATTAGACGCAAACACTTTGTTCTTACACCGAGAGCTGCAAGAACTAAATCATGTTTGGCTTGTAACCGTCTCATGAAGCATGAACGAGCCTTCAGGGTGAAATAATGAACCAGAGAACCTTCTCTTCGTCATCACTCTCAGCTTGTGCTCACGCTGCCGTGTTCTGGAGGACTCTAAATGTCAGTCTGGACCCAAACCCTTTGTTGGATGAAGCTGTTATTAGATCTTTCTGTAACCATTCGATCAGAACCTTCGTTCCAGCCCTGTTCATAACCCGCTCTGTAACGGTGCTGAAGCCCCACAGTCCCAGAGTGAACCCAGACCTGGCGGTTTCTGGCCATCGTCTCCACGTCTCCCGAGGCCTTTTCTTCTCCCTAAAACAAACACCAAGAAACGCTTTTAACGAGATGTCGGACTTTACGACGTGGCTCCTGTTTCTGCGCCGTAAAAACCTCCAAACAAAGGAGAGGTGTTTGTGTCTGGCACAGGTTAAACACCGCGGGGGGGGGGCCTGTGAGGGGAGCCTGTGAGGGGAGCCTGTGAGGGGAACCGGCTAAACACCAGCACAGGTTCAACTGGTGTCGAAAAAATAAAAGTTAATCGTTATTATTTGTAATTATTCACGTGTTGATGCAGTTAGACATAAACATAAAAAAATAAATAAAAAAAAAGTGAAATACAAGTTTGAAAAAAATAGAAAAAACTAAAAAATGGGGAAAAATTGGGGGGGAAAATAAGAAAAAAAATTGGTAAAAACGTGGAAAAAGCTGGGAAAATTGAGTTGAAATTGGGGAGAAAAAACAGAAAAATTGGGGGAAATTTTTCGGAAAAAATAATTAGAAAAATATGGAAAAACTTGAAAATGAATTTTGATTTCGGGTATCGGTATCGAAAACCAAGTATCGTTAAAGTAAAGTAAAATGTGAGGAGAGTAAAAGTACCTCGCTGCTCTGGGGGTTTTTCTCCTCATCTTTCAGCGCAGACTTCTTCAGCACCCCCTGAAAGCAGCACACACAACATTTGGAAGGTTTTCTCCATCACTTCTAATTCTGTCTGATTTGTTTGAGCCCAGAAAACAAGAGGTTTTTCCAGTTTATGCAAAGACCAAACAAATCGTCTCGGAATGATCGGATACATTTGAACCTGGCTTTGCCCATTGTTCAGATTTAGTCTCCAGGGACCGGGAGCGTGTGCATTCAGTTCGACCTGCAGCGCCTCGTCTCTCACCTTCCTCCTTTTGGCGTCTGGTTGTGGCTCCTCCCCCTCCTCCAGGTTAAACGTGACTGCAGCTTTGGCCCGCTTCACCTCCTTCACGGCGATCTCCTCGGGGTCCAGGATGAGCGCCCGTTTGAGCCGGTGTTTGGGGCTGAGGGTGGGGATGCGTCTGACCGTGGCCGAGCGCTGCGCCCCGGACACGGCTTTAGTGGGAAACGTCAGGGCTCGCAGACCCGCCACCGGGGGCAGCGTGAGACGATCCGCCCTCTCCCTCAGCAGAGACACGTCCATGAGCTGGGACGGCTGCTGGCGCCGGAAGATGGGCACGAATCTGGGCTGTTGGGCGGCACGGATAAGAAGGACATCTCAGTATTTGTGGGACTTTCTCCATAACGAGGATGGAGCCATAGTTTTGCAAACATCACAAATGTCTCACTTTGTCGCTCAAAAAGATAATTGTCCTGAACAGACGGAAAAAGAAAAGAAAAAACACTTCACACATTTATTTTTCTACAAATTTTTTCCCAAATGATTGCTGATCTTTTCCCCCCACATTTATCCTGCCTGTAGCGGATCTGCCCTGTGGAAGGTTCTGCTCTGAGACGTGTCTGTCTCCACAAAGAAGTCCAGGGAAATACTGTGTTCCGAGCTTTACTTACCTAAACGCCATCAACACATACACAGGTGTCAGACTCCATAGACGTTTGCCTCCACACTGCAACACCTGAGTGCCCCCCCTCCCCCCCCCCTTATAAAGGGCAGGTAATTACATACGTGAACGCACTATTTTTTTTAAACCATAATTATTAATTATTTGTCTTTTTTCCAACACAATAAATTTTTTCCCCTATTATTTAACAGTGTTTTCCACCTCCCACCCATTTTCTTTTCAATTTTTATTCCCTTCTTTCTCTTTTTTACCATTTTGCCTCCTAGATTTTTCAATTGTTTTCTCTATTTTTTTTCCACTAATTGTTTTTCTCCTTATTTTTTGAACCCACTGGTTCCCATTTTCCAATACAGTTTATCATGTCTTTAAACAGTTTCCCCACTTTTTTTTCTTATTATTTATATTTTTTTCTGCCACAATATTTCTATTATTTAACAATGTGTTCCACTCCCCTCCCCCCTTTTTTTTCTAAATATTTCCCCTTATTTTCCCCCTATTATTTTCCAATTTTCCCCATTTTTTTATCTACTTTTTCCCCTAACTATTATTAAATGTGTCCTTATTTTCTATTTTTCCCACATGTCTTGACATTGGGGATAAACTGGATCCTGTGAGTTGCAGATGTTCTTCACAGTGATTTGATCCTGAGGGCGACCCACTGCTCACCTCCGGGACGGGCAGAGGCGACGGCTGCGACTGGAAAACGGTGAAAAAGGCGTTGATGGACGAGGCCGGTCTGAAGACGTCTGAGAAGGAGGAGCAGCCAGGGGGCGCTGTGGCCGGCTGAGACCCAAAAACAGGCTTCATGGGGCGGGGCGCGGGCGGAGGGGGCTGGGTCAGCACCGCCCTGGAGCCGCTGAACTCAGTCAGGTTCAGGTCCTCGTCGTCGGAAATCTGCGGAACGAGAGTCAAGAATGACCCGAGGAGACCTTTACGGGACGGTCATGTGACCTTAGTTCCTCTGAGCAGACACAGGACAGTCTGGACTTTGGGACGGTTCATGTTTCATCTGGACCGAGCCGTTACAGAGAGTTTAACCATGAGCTCGTGTGGTCACGATTCTACGATTTCAAACCCGATTCTCGATACCAGTTTCGATACTATGGCAAAAATCAAATCCACTTTTAAATAGGAGTCTGACAATATATCGATTTTCCGATATATCGCGATATTTTGCCGGACGATACGATACCTTTTATTTCGATATCGATACTTTTGATGACGTCATGCATATTAATGAACAACGTCATGCATATTAATGAGGCACTGTTTTCAGTCAACAATGATCAAGACTTCAGTCAGACCAGCAGGGGGCAGCACTACAGTTTTAAGCACTTGGACCAAACACTGTCACACAAATAAATTACTTTCAATGATAGTTTTTATAATTATAAAGGAGATTAATTTGGGGTTGATTTATTACTTTTGAAACAGGACTGTGGTTTCTTGTTTATTTAAATGTAAATGAAGTGGCTGACAGATCTATGACCCGTTTCCAGTGAGTAAGTCTGGCATCATTTATAAAAGTGGTACAAAGCACATCAATAATATGTAGTATGTTAAAATAAAGGTTAAAAGTAGCATGTTTTGTTTTTTTAATCGTGATGTATCGTAGCTTATTTTTGTGCAATATATCGATTATCGCAGTATCGTATCGAATCGTGAGGTATCCAGTTAAATATATAAACTATACTTGCTGTAGGAAACTTCCCTGTAGTATCTAGCACATCACAGAGCACTCAACGCTATTTGGTTTGATCATGTTCTTCAGAAGGTCTGATTCGTTCTCTCTAATTAAATGATATTTATTCATAATCAAACATAAAGTATTTACCGAGTGGATTGGGCATTTTGGATATTTCAGACCTGTATGGAGGCGGGAGTGAGCGTCGCGGTGGTGAACGCCGACTTCGCGGAGAGTCTCGTGGGGAAACCGCAGACCGACGGGAGGGTTCCTCTGACGTGGGCCGTGAAGCGGGACAGCGCCCCCTCCAGGTCCACGCGGGGGCAGCGCTGCACTGGAGACAGACGGATGCAGCACAGCGGGTACCTGCAGGTCAGAGGAACACAGACATCAGCCCGTCTCCTGAGGGACTCCCACCAGGCCTGGGTCTACAGCCTGGCCGTCCATGGGAGGGGATCTCTTCTTCTGTGGTTCTGCTGAAGTTTAGTTTCTCCTCGCCGTGACATTATGGCTGTGTCCGAATGTCCACCCTAGTCCCTAACCCCTCATTCCCTACATAGGCCGCACTATATAGTCACGGATTCTGTTGGCGATTCGGACAGAAGCCACTACTTTCCCCGAGCTGCACGACGTCACGTGCAGATGATTATTATTTATTTTTCTGAATTTAGTTATTGTTGCAAACGTTTATTTTATGAAACAGAGCGACAGTTTTGGCACGTTTACAGGCGTTTTATTTGACATTTAAATTTAAATTAAACCTATAATAAAAAAAATTATCACTCCAGCGTTGGCTCAAAGACGTGCAGAAAGCAGGTCAGAGCCCGGTGTCTGAAGCTCCAGCAGAATGAGCGGCTACAGCTGCTAAAAGTCGCTAAACTCCGGGAATAATGTATTTCTGCGATAAAGATCAAACTAATGAGACAGGATTATTTATGGATAAATACGAGTCAGATATATTTAACATGGATTTTACATGAATGGCTTGGATTATTTCAGAGGAAGCTATCGGTCATTTAACAGCTCGAGCTAAAGGTTAGCAGCTAACGCTAGCATGTTTCACCATAACCGTTTAAATCTAAGTCATTTATTCATAAATACAAACACACGATTGAAACGGCTGATTTCATTCCGTCGTGTTGTTTAGTTCAAAGACCTGTTGCTGTCGGGCGTTCTTCTCCGACTCTCGCAATGCATTGTGGGCTATATTGACCCGTTTAGTGATCGCCGCTGCTCACTACTTTTGTGGGACATTTTGAGTGCACTACTTTTTTCTCTCTGGACATTCAGCCTCTGTTTGCCTGGACTTTACAGTGTCGTGTTTATTGCTTTGTTTCATCAGGGTTCATACAGAGAGAAGCAAACAAAAGTAATGCCATTTTAACCTCTTAACCCCCGCCTGAGCCAAGCACCTTTTCTCCAGTTTGGTCTTTACCCAAATCTAAAAGCGTCTCGGAAAAGGCATCAAAATAGCAACGAGAACGAGGATGAAAACGCAACGAAAAAGGGGCAAAAAAGTTAGAATCAATGTTGTAGGCCTTGAGAAGCTTTGAGATTTCAGGCGGGGGTTAAGAGGTTAAAGGCGTGGTGTGTCATGAGGGATTCACGTGAAGAGCCGCTGTCCCACGAGTTTGAAGTAGACGCTGCAGTAGACGAGCTGGTCCTGCTCCGGGAGCTCGTATCCGTACTGAAACACAGAGATCAGTCAGACCAGAGTTCAGCTGCTCCGCCTGAAGATCAGTCAGACCAGAGTTCAGCTGCTCCGTCTGAAGATCAGTCAGACCAGAGTTCAGCTGCTCCGTCTGAAGATCAGTCAGACCAGAGTTCAGCTGCTCCGTCTGAAGATCAGTCAGACCAGAGTTCAGCTGCTCCGTCTGAAGATCAGTCAGACCAGAGTTCAGCTGCTCCGTCTGAAGATCAGTCAGACCAGAGTTCAGCTGCTCCGTCTGAAGATCAGTCAGACCAGAGTTCAGCTGCTCCGTCTGAAGATCAGTCAGACCAGAGTTCAGCCGCTCCGCCTGAAGATCAGTCAGACCAGAGTTCAGCCGCTCCGCCTGAAGATCAGTCAGACCAGAGTTCAGCCGCTCCGTCTGAAGATCAGTCAGACCAGAGTTCAGCCGCTCCGCCTGAAGATCAGTCAGACCAGAGTTCAGCCACTACGCCTGAAGATCAGTCAGACCAGAGTTCAGCTGCTCCGTCTGAAGATCAGTCAGACCAGAGTTCAGCCGCTCCGCCTGAAGATCAGTCAGACCAGAGTTCAGCTGCTCCGTCTGAAGATCAGTCAGACCAGAGTTCAGCCGCTCCGCCTGAAGATCAGTCAGACCAGAGTTCAGCTGCTCCGTCTGAAGATCAGTCAGACCAGAGTTCAGCCGCTCCGTCTGAAGATCAGTCAGACCAGAGTTCAGCCACTACGCCTGAAGATCAGTCAGACCAGAGTTCAGCTGCTCCGCCTGAAGATCAGTCAGACCAGAGTTCAGCTGCTCCGTCTGAAGATCAGTCAGACCAGAGTTCAGCTGCTCTGTCTGAAGATCAGTCAGACCAGAGTTCAGAAGAAGAAAGAGTTCATAAGCACCAGTCTGTTCCAGTGCTGCTGCAGATCACTGTAGGAGCGGAACGGGCCGTCTGGAGGCAGCTTCCGACTGATGGAGATGATCTGCCCCATCTTCATACTGGCACACAGAGGCAGGAGAGGAATCAAACAGTAGCTTACATGTGAACAGTTTCAGTTAGAGGCGTCACGATTACAATGTTTCACGATTATCGACCGAATGAAAGGATATTAATACTTTAAAACATTCACTGTTTCTAAAAATGAAAAAATGAACAACGCCGTGGTCATGTTCTGGATCCTAAAGAGGTCCCACTCTGCTGACCTCAATCGTTTTTGTGTGGATACAGCACTGGAGGAGAGCGTCCTTCTGCCTCGGTACTACCGGTGAGTTTAGGCGGTTTATGACGCTGCAGCGGCTCGAGCGTCAGCGTGAAACATGTCCGCGGTAAACCGTGGCTTCTGAAAGTCTTACGGAATAACCGACCGCGCCCTTTTATAATCGTGGTGATCGTGAAACCGGTTAATCTTGACGTCCCTAGTTTCAGTGGAGGATCACTCAAAACATCAGCAGAACATCAGCAGAACATCAGCAGAACATGCCCTGGTCCAGTTAAGGTTTAGCCCCTAAGTCGCCTTAACAACAGTGCAGAACAACATTAACAAAACTACTAATTATGCACAAATTAGAATTAAAAAAGAAACCAGACAGAGTCTAAGCTGCGAGAGCCCAAAGCACAGAAGAAAGTCTAATCCTCTGGCGCCCTCTAGTGGTCACTTTGAGAAGGCGCAGCAGCAGCAAAAAGTCACATGAATGCTTTTTAATGTTTCATTATTAGTAGAACACGACAAACTCAAAATGGGATGAGGAAAAGCTTTGGCCGTGGACGTATTAGTCATAAAAATGTGCAATCCACACTGAGTCGTGTTTAGTTTTTGAAATAAAGGAGTAGTAAAAATAATCTGTAAAAATTCTAATTTCTTCTTGTTTTTTAGTTCAACGCTCAATGAGTCCGGGAATTAGATCTGTAAAAATCCTTCTACATGTAGTCCCACACAGTTAGGGCTGAACGATATGAACGCAATCTAATATCTTGATATCGATACGATACGATATAACGACGGGTTCAGTGAAAAACAAAAATTTTTCAGAAAAATAAAAACAGTTTTATTGATGAAAATCGATATCGTTTATATCTTGCTTTTTTATATTAATATCTTGAATGTTCACATCTCTATCGATACGATAACGATTTATCTTTCAGCCCTACTACACGTGGATACCAAACCTGTCAGTAAGAATGAATAGGTGTGGGGAGCGCAGAGTTACTCTGGTACCTGGGCAGGACGTGGCACCACATGGCTCCTCCTGTGGACTGAAGGTCTAAGACCGAGTCCGGGTCCGAGCAGAACCGGTTCAGAACCAGCGGCGACAGCTCCAGGTCCGGCAGCTGAGACATGAGCCACAGAGACATGAGCCACAGAGACGGGTAAACACACGAAGAAGAAGAAGAAGAAGAAGAAGAGAGCGCACCGTTACCGGGGGCAACCTGACGGTGTGAGGACGGAGGCTCAGACACAGCTTTCCCTCAGAGACGCTCAGCTCCATACCTACAGGAAACACACGTTTTCATTCCGCTCTTTACAGAGTGGAATATAAACCTCATTCTAAAGAGTAAGGAGCGGCCGTATCTTTATGACATCTCTGCGGGGACTTACTGACAGCAGGAAGCCGCCCTCGCTCCGACAGGAAGTCCCGCCCTGGAAAAGTAAAACGTTACAGATTTTAGTTGCATTGTAACGTGTCCCACATCGCTTCGTGTGCAGCTCAGAGACTTCCCGCTGACGAGATAAAGTCCGGCTTTGTTCCAGTTGGGGGAGAGTCTGGAGGTGACGGCGAAGGAGACGCAGGACTGAAGGGTCCCGGGGTAGACCTGCCCTGGAGGACTCATCTGAAGTCAGGGAGAGAAGATTCAAAACTAGAGTCTGGTGAGGCTTTAAAGATGGAGGAGTGTGGGACCTGAAGGCAGTGTCTCTGGATGAAGCTCTGGAGAACTCCCCTCTGGAAGAACTGGATCTGAACCAAACACAGAGTTCATTCAAAGCAAATGAAGGAGTTACAGGCACAAAGTACGACTCAATCTCAATGTATGTGGACTGAACTAGGCGTGAACTTGGCCTGAATAACAAATGAAGCCGTTCTTAACCAGGACCAAACGTAGGGATGAGCTGAGATTAAAGACCATTTCTCCCTGGGCTTTAGTCGTCTGCCTCACATTGTTCACTCCAACAATAACGGCTCTTTCGCTCGAGTCGAGGTTACCGGGTTACGGAAACATAACTGGGACTTCCCGAGCGGCAACCGTCTTTACTCAAGGCTGGAGCTCCGCGATACTGACACAAATCAATAGCTCCATATTTGTGGGACTTTCTCGATGACGACGATGTTTTCATGTGAAAATGTGCTGCAAAAACATCTCATCTACACTTTGTCGCTCGAAAAGATAATGGTCCTGAACAGACGACAAAAGCACAAAACGAGACACATTTTCTTTTCCCTATTTTACCCACGTTTTTTTTTTTTTATTATTTTCCCCCAGTTTCTTCTCCAATTTAAAAAACATAAAAAATGTTCCACTTTCTTTCCCAATTTTTCACCAATTTTCCTATTTTATTTTCATCACTTTTTCCTCACCCCCCTTTTTTATTTTTATTTTCCCACTTTTTAAATTTTACATTACATAACATTTTTAATCTTTTTATTTCCAAATTGTTCACACTTTTTCTCAATTTTTTCCACATTTCTTGACGTTGGAGATGCCCTCGATATTATTAATGCGCACATCTTCCAAACGGGTATTTGGATATGATCTTATCTTAGGATTTATTGTCCGGCTGTACTCACGGCCATAACCACCGTGATCTCAGTGAAGGAGTCTAACCCTGGGGCGGCCAGAACGTCCGAGAACAGGAGGACCAGCTCCCTGAGGACAGAGCGGAGGATCAGAGGGTCAGAGAACGTCGGCGACTGAAAAGAGGCCACATGTGAGGAGGACGACCTGCAGGTGGAGAGCTGTTTGCTCCGCGGCTCTTCGTAGTCGTCGTGTAAAGTTAAAGTGACGCAGCAGAGAGACTTCAGATCTGGGAGCGAGAGGAAGAACAGGGCCGGCTGCACCACGCTCATCCTGGAAACACAAAGATTCAAATAATACACACACTGCCCCGTTCAGGCTTTTACAGAAACAACTGGGCCTTGATTTACTCTCAGTCAATCTGCAAACAGAAAATGTCCAAATGTTTTTCCTGGTATTGTAGATTTTGTTTTATGTTTTGGATCATTGTCTTGTTGGAAGGCAAATCTCCGTCCCAGTCTCAGGTCTTCTGCAGACTCCATCAGGTTTTCTTCCAGAATGGTCCTGTATTTGGCTCCATCCATCTTCCCATCAATTGTAACCATCTTCCCTGTCCCTGCTGAAGAAAAGCCCAAACCATGATGCTGCCACCACCATGTTTGACAGTGGGGATGGTGTGTTCAGGGGGATGAGCTGTGTTGCTTTTGGTTTCATCTGACCAGAGCACCTTCTTCCACATGTTTGGTGTGTCTCCCAGGTGGCTTGTGGCAAACTTTAAACAACACTTTTTATGGATATCTTTAAGAAATGGCTTTCTTCTTGCCACTCTTCCATAAAGGCCAGAGTTGTGCAGTATACGACTGATTGTTGTCCTATGGACAGAGTCTCCACCTCAGCTGGACATTTCTGCAGTTCATCCAGAGTGATCATGGGCCTCTTGGCAGCATCTCTGATCAGTTTTCTCCTTGTATGAGCTGAAAGTTTAGAGGGACGGCCGGGTCTTTGTAGATTTGCAGTGGTCTGATACTCCTTCCATTTCAATATTATCGCTTGCACAGTGCTCCTTGGGATGTTTAAAGCTTGGGAAATCTTTTTGTATCCAAATCCGGCTTTAAACTTCTCCACAACAGTATCTGGGACCTGCCTGGTGTGTTCCTTGTTCTTCATGATGCTCTCTGCGCTTTAAACTGACCTCTGAGACGATCACAGAGCAGGTGCATTTATACGGAGACTTGTTCACACACAGGTGGATTCTATTTATCATCATTAGTCATTTAGGTCAACATTGGATCATTCAGAGATCCTCACTGAACTTCTGGAGAGAGTTTGCTGCACTGAAAGTAAAGGGGCTGAATAATTTTGCACGCCCAATTTTTCAGTTGTTTATTTGTTAAAAATGTTTGAAATATCCAATAAATTTCGTTTCACTTCATGATTGTCCCACGTGTTGTTGGTTCTTCACAAAAAGTTACAGTTTTATATCATCATGTTTGAGCCTGAAATGTGGCAAAAGGTCGAAAAGTTAAAAGGGGCCGAATACTTTCGCAAGGCACTGTACACTCTCCTGAATACAAAGTAGACTTATTTAGATAAATAATGATATTAATAATACTGAAGTAACATAACTAAAGTGTCTACTATGCTGTGTTTGATATGAGCAATGCCTCGCTGTGTAGTTAAGGTCAGGGCCAAGAGTTGAAAGTTTAGCGACAGGGACACAGTTGAGGTTATGGTCAGAACATTTTTTTGGGTTTGGTTTATATAATGACATGACAGTTTAAAATCTAATTTGTCAAGCAATTTACCATTGTTTTATATTTCAAACCAGTACCAAGTGCATGAAATTGACATGAAACAACATCTGTTAGGAATAATCATAAGGCATATCTGCACGTTTACTGCTAACAATAATAGATTTATTTAATTCTTTACTTAATAGGGACAGTGCATATGAATGAATCTGTAATAATAGCAGTGTAAATATGCCAGATTATAGCAAACATGCTAGATAGAAAACAAGTCAATGACAACCTTATTACTAAAATCCTTAATAATAATTAACCCAAAGTTTAGTAATGCTCACTTTAATAATCATATACTAAGTTTTAGTGTTAAATAGACGTTGTCAGGTTTGTACCGGCCTGTATTTTAACATTTCCCGAGTACTGAAGCTACACATTTTAATATAACAGCATAACTAACCTTAACTTTCTTACCAATTACATTCTGTGGAACATGTACCCATAGAATTGTGAAATAAATGTGAATTAAATCGCTGTTTCTTACCTGACCGGACTTTAGCCGAGCGCAGCTAATGCTAACTGTTAGAGCTAACGTTAATTAGAGCTAACAAGCAGCTAGCTAAAATCCTAATAAATTATCTTTTTTCAAGCTTCTGATCGAATACTTTTACCCTATTCACGCCTATATTTAAATAAAACCCGTGGTATCCGTTGTTTCTTGAGATATAAGTCAGGAAAAACTAAATTACATTTATTTAAAAAAACTAGCAACGAGTTCGTTTCATAGATCGTCTATGGGAACAGGACGCTTTACTCTGCAGTCAGACTCGGCACTAATATTAGTAATATTATATTTTAAATTAAGGGCCAAGATGTCATAGATTTATATTATAATCACTTTTAAAAGCACTGCGGTTAATTTTACGATTGCTTTGTGGCAGAGATTTAGTGAAATGTGTATAAATCACTGTTGATTGTGTGGGCATTGTGTTTGCAATAACTGAAATTAATGAAATAGGCGTGTAGTTTATTACTTAGGAGACACAGGGTTAGAATCTTATAAAAATACATTCCTGAGATTGAAATGCTCTGGAATATTTCAACGATATTCTGGCTGTTGTTAAACTGGAAAGTGGAGAAAGGAGTGATGCGTCGTGTGTTTTAGACCATCTTTGTGCTCAGGGTCTGGACGCTTTCCCGCCGCGGAAAAGTCAACGTTTTATTGTTTAATCGACTTTTTCACGAGTAAAGTCACGAGTAAAGTCACTGTCTGGCTGACGCGTGCGAGCTCGCGGAGACTCGCGTGCGGCAGTGAGGCTCCGTGGCGAGACAGGATCGTGATAATCGCAGATAAAGCGCAGGGTTCGCGTGAGAAACACTTTTTCTTGAACTCAAGTGAACTTTTGAGGGGAGTTGCGAAGTGGGGAGTGAAGGGGCCGCGCGTGGCAGGAAGACCGGAAAATGTCAAAATAAAGGTGAAAGTCCTTCCTTTATGGAGACCACGAATTATTACACAAGCAAGAAAACACTAAATCCGGTTATAATATTTACTCAACAGTAGCCTTACCTTACGATTATTTTACACAAGTGCAAGTAAAAAGTAGTGGCCCAAGTAAGGGTAAAACAAATAGTACTGTAGTGAGTAAGGTTTGATTTTTGTTTCAACATAAATGGTGGAATGAAAAGAAAAAGAAAACATTTAAGATTTTTAAAGATAATACCATAAAAATATGAAGCATGAATTTTAGAAACTAGTAAACAGATATTTAATTTTTGACGTCAACTTAAAAGTCTTTTGAATGAACAGATCCCGGAGACTCGGCTCACAGTAAAGAGCCATGAATCCCATCGCTGTAGTTCCTCTGTCCGCGCTCTTATTGTGACAGTCTCTCTAGTTCACCTGTCCACACTCTTATTGTGACAGTCCCTCTAGTTCCTCTGTCCACACTCTTATTGTGACAGTCCCTCTAGTTCACCTGTCCACACTCTTATTGTGACAGTCCCTCTAGTTCACCTGTCCACACTCTTATTGTGACAGTCCCTCTAGTTCCTCTGTCCACACTCTTATTGTGACAGTCCCTCTAGTTCACCTGTCCACACTCTTATTGTGACAGTCTCTCTGGTTCCTCTGTCCACACTCTTATTGTGACAGTCCCTCTAGTTCACCTGTCCACACTCTTATTGTGACAGTCTCTCTAGTTCACCTGTCCACACTCTTATTGTGACAGTCCCTCTAGTTCCTCTGTCCACACTCTTATTGTGACAGTCCCTCTAGTTCCTCTGTCCACACTCTTATTGTGACAGTCCCTCTGGTTCCTCTGTCCACACTCTTATTGTGACAGTCCCTCTAGTTCACCTGTCCACACTCTTATTGTGACAGTCCCTCTAGTTCCTCTGTCCACACTCTTATTGTGACAGTCTCTCTAGTTCACCTGTCCACACTCTTATTGTGACAGTCCCTCTAGTTCCTCTGTCCACACTCTTATTGTGACAGTCCCTCTAGTTCACCTGTCCACGCTCTTATTGTGACAGTCTCTCTAGTTCACCTGTCCACACTCTTATTGTGACAGTCTCTCTAGTTCACCTGTCCACGCTCTTATTGTGACAGTCCCTCTAGTTCACCTGTCCGTGCTCTTATTGTGACAGTCCCTCTAGTTCACCTGTCCACGCTCTTATTGTGACAGTCTCTCTAGTTCACCTGTCCACATTCTTATTGTGACAGTCTCTCTAGTTCACCTGTCCACGCTCTTATTGTGACAGTCTCTCTAGTTCACCTGTCCACACTCTTATTGTGACAGTCCCTCTAGTTCACCTGTCCACACTCTTATTGTGACAGTCCCTCTAGTTCACCTGTCCGTGCTCTTATTGTGGCGGCCTCTCTCCCGGAAGCCGCTGTTCCTGCGCGCACCTTTACGCACGGGGCAGTGGGGCAGATGACGGTCAGATCCGCGCAGTCACGGCCCTAAACAAACCCTTTTAAAGTCCCACCGACCCCTCCGCACACACGCAGCCGGACACAGAGCGGCCCAGATGGGGGAGAAGCAGCAGAGCGGCCCGGGGGGGGTCAGATACTTCCGTCTGTCTGAGATCGAGCAGAAAAACTCCTTCAAATCAACGTGGATCATCATCAATAACCAGGTCTACGATGTCACCAAGTTCCTGGAGGAGGTACTGCTACTATACTACTACACCACAGCACTGCAACAGTACTGCGATACTTTTACTCGTGAAAAGTACTTAGAAATCCTGGTTTAGTGCGATGATAACGTGAGGGAGGGTCTGGGCACTTCCTGGAAACTTTCCCAAACACTTTTCCACGAGGGACAATACGTTGAAATGTGACAAAACAAATGTGAGATATATTAGGAACTCTCTGACTGTAGATGCTTCTGATTTATATCTAAATGCAATTATAATTCCGCTCTTTAGTTATTGCATGACGAGTTGGTCACAGGCGTAAAACAGCATTATGGCCCCTGGAATCCTTGTACAAAAGTTCTCTTAAGGCTCTATCACCACCGTCATATTCTTAAAAAACATAGTATATTACGTTTTGAAAACATAATCATATATTCAAATCTCTGTCTGTTGTATAATTAATGGTGCTGCTGCTCCTCCGTTAAAAAAAGTTTATTTCCCTGAGCTCAGACATTTCGTCTCGAGTGTTGGATCCTCAGGCTCGAACAGCTCAGCTTCTCCTGTGTGGACTCAGACAGTGGAAGATGTTCCACCATGTGCACATGTTAACACTTTAAACACCAGGCCAAAAAATGGCTTCTTTTAGAACAAACGTGTTCCCACAATGTACTCGGTGTGTATGCCAGAGTGTTTTAGGAATGAAAAGTGTGTGTTTCATTTTAATGCTGTTTGGGGGGAAATTATTTTTTTATAAATACTTTTATTTTTTTGTCTGTTGACCTCAGTCTGTCCCGGGACTGCAGGTGGAAATCCGCACATGTGCTATAACCTGGTACAATACTCTCTGAGGCTAATGTAGATTATACACCGCCTCTACATAAACTACATAGTTCAGGTCCTGTTAAAGTGACATGAGTGAAATGTTTGAGCTGATTTACCCGGAGTTTATGTGGGAATATTAGCTTTACTTCAACCTGGATAGACTCACAGACGAAAGCCGAGATTAGGGAGATTTATTGACGAGTATTAGTTTTGGCGATCAGACCGGCGGTGACATCGATGTACAAGTCAGTGTAGGTAAACAGCCTGGAGTTAGGGATGTACCACCACCAGTGCCTGGACACCGGAGTTGAGGATGAAAGAGCGGAGATGGGGTGGAGGTGGGTCGCAGCACAGCTGGGAAGCAAACGGGTCATGATTGCTGGGGCTTAAAAGCGGGACAGATGTGATGATTGGCTGCTACGGAGGTGCGGCTCTGACGCTGATGTGGAGGTGTGGACCTTCAGGAGCGAGCATCGGCTGGAGGTGGGTGAGGCTGCGTTCGTCCAGGGTGAATAAATGCCTAGGCTTTGTTTTAGAAACGTTTTAATTTATTAACCGACCACACTACAGTTTGGCTTCACCGAAAAGCTTGAAAAATCGTCGTCAATAATTTGCACTTTAATAAATGCATTGTTTCAAGGACTAGTTGTAATAATGATTTTTTTTTTTTTTTTTTATTATTTTTTTTACAAAAGTTAAAATTGTACGCGAGTTCGAAACCCCCACTTTTGTTGTGGACAAAGCTACTATTTGTCTATAATGTTTGGAGGCTCAGCTGCTTTAAACATTCGACAATGTCAAATGTTTTGCCGACCCAGAAATGACCCCTGACCTGCGGCCAGCCCCGAGTCTTTCCCTAGACCCGCCCCTAATGCTCGCGCCGATGGAAATGCAATGAGTCGATCATTCATAACGGGCTGCATCAAGACTCTTTAGTCCCTGTAACTCGTAAACAGGAGACGGATTCAGAAACGGGAGGAACTTCCTGTTGGTCTCAGACACAGCGACGTCGAGCACCTGTGGGAGCCGGGACTCGAACCTGAGACCTGTCGCTCATAAGAACCCGCTTCACCGTCTGAGCCACACGTGAAAAAACAAACATCAGTAAAATACAAACGCACACACACATACATGTGAGCTGTTCACCCGCACTCGGCCGAGCACTGCGTCTCCAAGGCAACAAAAACGCAACACAAAAGTGACAAGAATTTAACACAAGGACAAAGATCCGTTTATAGGTCTTAGCTTTCAAATGAGGCGTTACTCTGGCCTGTAGGCTGTACGCTCCAGTCGAGAGGCTTCTAGATTTGGGTAAAGCTGACTGCGCTCGGACAATGACATAATGATGAGATATCAGTAAATACTTCCTCTGTTATCCGTTCGGTTTTTCGATCTAATCCCGACAGATCGAATGATCTTTGAGCCACACATTCACAAACTAAAGCAGATCCCAAATCCCTCTGAGCAAATCTTTGTTCCTCTATTATTTACATTTTGTTCTGTAAACATCAGACATTTGATATTCCTGTCATTGAGCTACAGCGGGGGTTCCCAAAGTGGGGTCCGGGGCCTCAGACGCCACAAGTGCATTGAAAAACCACATATTATGGAAGGACATGCATTTGCTCAAATACCTGTTTAAATCAGTATTGGCTTTTGTATATGATGTTCATGTCATCGTGGCTGTAAAATAATAGCAAATTCTTATGAAAGAGGACATTATTATTATTGGGGGGCCCTGGGGGGTTTTTGGAACAATGAGGGGGCCGCGATGTCCCGAGCTTTGGAAATGGCTGATCTACAGGAACGGTTTATTCACCTGCAGCGTCTCGACTTAAAGAGAAAACGTCTTATTTAAAGTTCTGTTTTCCAGTTGAAAGTGTGTGACTCGTTGTTCTGGATCCTTCAGCTCCGTGAAGCTGGTCTCGTTCACTCTTTAGACGTGACCCCTTTGACCTTTGACCTTTGACCTTCGCCTCCAGGGGAAACTCGTTTAACGTTTATTTGACAGTTTACTCCATAAAGATCCTCTTCACCGTTGGATTTATGGACTATAGTGACAAAGGTGAATCTCTATATTGTGTTTGGGACTTTCTCGATAACGAGGAGCCGTAGTTTTGAAACACAAATCTGGAAAAACATTTTGCTTTGTCGCTCAAAAAGAGAATTGTCCTGAACAGACTTTTCCCTTTTTGTCACCCAGTTTTTTTCCTTATTGCTTTTTCCTAATTTTTACACTTTCCCCCATTTTTTGACATGATTTTTAAATATCATATCTGATACAAATACTCGATGAACCGATACTTGTTGTGGACGACGTTTTAAAAACACAGCGTTCCCCTAAAGCTCAGTCCAGCTGAGGAAACTGGTCTGTAGCTAAACGGCTAATGCTACAGTTAGCTCATACGATGCTAACGCTAACCTATAACGTCACTGATGCAGTAGCTGCTCCTCCACTGGGGGGCGCCGTGACTGTCGTCTTCTGTATCTGAAGTTTACAGGTTGCAGTGACCAGTTCTCCAGGGCATTAGGGTTCCTGTAATCGAAATAGTCTTTTCCTCGAGGATATTCATTCAGATTCATTTATTGTTCGTCTTTATTTATTGTTTTGAAACATAAATACAAATACAAGGACATGAACACAGACAAAAGACCCCCCCCCCACCACTATTCTTTAATATCCTGCCATTACAGTTTGTTAATAGATAGCCTATAATTGATAATGTCTCCTTTTATAGGCCCGACCGATATGGATTTTTTGGGTCCGATACCGATATGAAGGGGGTTGGCACGGCCGATATAAAGGCCGATATTTTAATTTAATTTGATGTAATTTTTTTTAATGGCTTAAAGTGAAGCCTTTATTATTATTATATGTAATATATGATAAAGGTTTGGATCATAGAGATATCGGTCGATCACATTAGCATGGAGTCTTTTTAATGTAACTGAACTCTTATCGGTGTTTTAATCGGCCGATATGCATCACCGATATTTTAGAACCGTCTCCAAGCATGAAGCTTCTAAATGTGTCAGTGTTGAACTGTGACAGCAGGGGGCGCTGAACATTCATGTTTAGTAGCTACTTCAGAGGGAGCTCGTATGAAAGACAAAAAGCCGTAGATTCCAAAACAAAAAACGGTAACTCTCTAGCTCTTATGGTCCCGAAATGATACGCAAACGTTTGTATAAACTAAAACATGTAAACTAGGTGTATTTCCCCTGAGGCCTCGTCGTGGACGGGCTCAGTTTAAAGCTCTGACTGAGCTCTTTCCGGTGCTGAAAACACTTTAGCTCCCGGAGATATCGGCCTTTTTATCGGCCGATTTTGGCTGATAGCCGATATTGAAAATATCCTAATATCGGCCGGCCGATATATCGGTCGGGCCCTCCTCCTTTGTAAGACTTCATTGATGTGACACTGGAGAAAAGAGAAAGCAGATCGGCAGATACTACAGAGTGGAATAAAATCGTCCCTAAAGTTTAGTCCGTTCTCTGTTTCTCTCCGTCTTTAGCCGCTACAGAGTGGGTGCATTTCCTGCTACACGTGGATACCAAACATGTTCCGATCGACTGCTGCTGTAGGAACCTGGACCGGTCTGACCCGGGACAGTCGTAATCCCCCCCCGCAGCAGCAGCACACGCTCCCCCCTCACACACTCCTCCCTGAGCGGAGGAGAGTTCAGCCTTATCGCGCTGCCCTTTGAGCCGACGCCCACACGACTCTTCACCCACAGCACCTTTATTCAGTCACACCAGAGGCTCCGGAAGAAACTGGTCTGAACTGGAATAAAGGAGTTTATTTACTCGACTCTGAGTTAAAACTGCGATTTTTCTGACCGATATTTTGATTTGCGATTTTGCTTTCTTTGTTATTGGGAAGTGTTTTTGTTTTGCTCTCGTCTGTTTTATTCTTTTTGCTGTGTCACTATTTTGTCGCTCTTTAGTTGCCACTGTTGCTTTTAGATTTGGGTAAAGCCAAACTGCAGAAAAAGTGTCTGTTGAGGCAAAGATATTTTTCAAAGTTTTTATAATAAATGTTAAATCTGTCGATGGGTAATTATGAGCCTTTGGGTTTTCCTCTTCCTGCACTTTTATGATCACATCTTAATGTAATAGTGCAGTGGTTCCCAACGTGGGGTCCAGGGCCCCCCGGGGGGCCTCAGAGGTATTACAGTGGGGCCCCCAAAGCTTGACTACATTACAAGAACATTGAAAATATTCCGTTTGAGAAAATCTATGAATCTGGACAGATGTAGCGCTAGATGCTAGATGTGGCTTTTTAAGTCTTTTAGCTGAAAATAAAAACTCCATTGAATCGAGTCATTATTATGATTTCTCACTGCTGCCCACGTGCCGTTGAGCAGGACCTTCACTGCTGCCCACGTGCCGTTGAGCAGGACCTTCACTGCTGCCCACGTGCCGTTGAGCAGGACCTTCACTGCTGCCCACGTGCCGTTGAGCAGGACCTTCACTGCCTGAACTCTGAGGAAAACCTTCAACTTTCAGAAACTGGAGCCGCAGAGAAAAGAGTTTAAACATGTGGGAGAGAAGAGGGAATATTTAGGGAAACATTGGAAAAAAGGAAAAATAAGCAGAAAAATATTAAAATAAAAACTTGGGGAAAATTATGGAAATATGTGAAAGTGTTTAAAAAAAAAAAAGTGTTTCAGTGTGTGTTGTTGTGTTAAAGTGTGTGTTGTTGTGTTTCAGTGTGTGTTGTTGTTGTTGTTGTGTCGTAGCACCCGGGTGGGGAGGAGGTGCTGAGGGAGCAGGCGGGCGGAGACGCCACCGAGAGCTTCGAGGACGTCGGTCACTCCACGGACGCTCGCGAGATGGCGGCCGGCATGGTCATCGGAGAAGTTCACCCGGTGAGAACTTTAAGGACATCACGGGATTAGAGTTTCCTCTGACTAAGGTCTTTGTGTGAATATGTGATGTTCTAATCTTCTTTTGAAAGTCTGGATCTTCTAGTTTCACCTTCATGAAAGTTTTTCTCTTTTGTCTCTCGCTGTTTCAGGACGACCGACACCTGATCTCCACACCTGCGGTGAGTCCAGCCCCGTGCTGCGTTCAAGGCCCCTGGGAAATGACAGCGTTACAGAGACATTCAGCGTGTGGAGCGTTTATAATATGGGAAACATCTAGGAACATCTGCTAACTATACAAGAACAAATGCTGAAAAAATTATGAAACGTTTGGAGAAGAAAAAAAGGTACATTTTGAGGAAAAACTCGATATATTAGGAAAAATTACAGGAAAATTAACATTTGAAAAAACAAATTGCAGTAAAAAAGTGTGGGGGAAAGAATTGTGAATAAATTGGAAAAATTGAGGCAAGATGTTGACTCGGGTCCTTTCATTATTTGGAAAAGTGTCTCCTCTCTGACGCCTTTGAGACGGTCATGTGACCCGAGTCCATCTGTGAGGGGGAAGACCGAGTCCCGTTACCGCGGTTACCACAGTAGGATGCTTTGAAACCGCGATGTGGTCGAGCGGCTCCAAAGCATTTTCTCCGAGTCTGACGTTTCCCAGTCGCCTTGAACGCGTCGCCCCGGTGACTAAAGCAAAGATAATGACGAGGATCAACTGTTTTTCAGGACACGCTGGTGACGACCCTTCACCAGGAGCCCAGGTACGTCCTCCTCAGGTTCAACGTGTCTGAGGGGAATCAGGGAACGTCCTCCTGAGGTTCAACGTGTCTGAGGGAATCAGGGAACGTCCTCCTGAGGTTCAACGTGTCTGAGGGAATCAGGGAACGTCCTCCTGAGGTTCAACGTGTCTGAGGGAATCGGGGAACGTCCTCCAGAGGTTCAACGTGTCTGAGGGGAATCGGGGAACGTCCTCCTGAGGTTCAAAGTGTCTGAGGGGAATCGGGGAACGTCCTCCAGAGGTTCAACGTGTCTGAGGGAATCAGGGAACGTCCTCCTGAGGTTCAAAGTGTCTGAGGGAATCGGGGAACGTCCTCCAGAGGTTCAACGTGTCTGAGGGGAATCGGGGAACGTCCTCCAGAGGTTCAACGTGTCTGAGGGGAATCAGGGAACGTCCTCCTGAGGTTCAAAGTGTCTGAGGGGAATCGGGGAACGTCCTCCTGAGGTTCAAAGTGTCTGAGGGGAATCGGGGAACGTCCTCCAGAGGTTCAACGTGTCTGAGGGGAATCGGGGAACGTCCTCCTGAGGTTCAAAGTGTCTGAGGGGAATCGGGGAACGTCCTCCTGAGGTTCAACGTGTCTGAGGGGAATCGGGGAACGTCCTCCTGAGGTTCAAAGTGTCTGAGGGGAATCGGGGAACGTCCTCCAGAGGTTCAACGTGTCTGAGGGGAATCGGGGAACGTCCTCCTGAGGTTCAACGTGTCTGAGGGGAATTGGGGAATGTCCTCCTGAGGTTCAACGTGTCCGAGGGGAATCGGGGAACGTCCTCCTGAGGTTCAACGTGTCCGAGGGGAATCGGGGAACGTCCTCCTGAGGTTCAACGTGTCCGAGGGGAATCGGGGAACGTCCTCCTGAGGTTCAACGTGTCTGAGGGGAATCAGGGAACGTCCTCCTGAGGTTCAAAGTGTCTGAGGGGAATCGGGGAACGTCCTCCTGAGGTTCAAAGTGTCTGAGGGGAATCGGGGAACGTCCTCCAGAGGTTCAACGTGTCTGAGGGGAATCGGGGAACGTCCTCCTGAGGTTCAAAGTGTCTGAGGGGAATCGGGGAACGTCCTCCTGAGGTTCAACGTGTCTGAGGGGAATCGGGGAACGTCCTCCTGAGGTTCAACGTGTCTGAGGGGAATCGGGGAACGTCCTCCTGAGGTTCAACGTGTCTGAGGGGAATCGGGGAACGTCCTCCTGAGGTTCAACGTGTCTGAGGGGAATCGGGGAATGTCCTCCTGAGGTTCAACGTGTCCGAGGGGAATCGGGGAACGTCCTCCTGAGGTTCAACGTGTCCGAGGGGAATCGGGGAACGTCCTCCTGAGGTTCAACGTGTCCGAGGGGAATCGGGGAACGTCCTCCTGAGGTTCAACGTGTCCGAGGGGAATCGGGGAACGTCCTCCTGAGGTTCAACGTGTCTGAGGGGAATCGGGGAACGTCCTCCTGAGGTTCAACGTGTCTGAGGGGAATCGGGGAACGTCCTCCTGAGGTTCAGCGGCTCTGAGGTCACTTTAATATAAACCACATCTGATTGTTATTTAACAGTATTTTATTTTATTTTGTGATCATAGTTTCTGTCCCAGCTTTGATTCGTTGACATCGCAGAGGTTCCTCCGCCTTAACGGAGCACGTTTCTCCAGTTTTACCCAAATCTAAAGCTTCTGGACTGGAGTGCACAGCCTACAGGCCAGAGTAACGCATCATTTGAAAGCTAAGACCTACAAAACTGATCTGTGTGTGTGTGTGTCTGTGTTTCCAGCTCGTGGTGGAACTGGCTCGGGCCTCTGCTGGCGGCCGGACTCGTGACGCTCGTGTACCGCATGTGCGCCGCGGAGAGCCAGTGACGTCATCGCCACGACGACCGCCTCATCGCCACGACGACCGCCTCACCGCCACGACGACCCGCCTCCCGAAGGAACCGACCAATGAGATCAAAGTGAAGAGAAAATGCCGCTTCTGCAAAAATCACTTGCAGCAACAAGATCCTCGGACGTCCCAGAATGAGCCTCATTATTCAGAATGAGCCTCATTATTCAGAATGAGCCTCATTATTCAGAATGAGCCTCATTATTCAGAATGAGCCTCATTATTCAGAATGAGCCTCATTATTCAGAATGAGCCTCATTATTCAGAATGAACCTCATTATTCAGAATGAACCTCATTATTCAGAATGAACCTCATTATTCATGTAGTTTTATAAATATGTTTTTTTAATCCTGTGATTTTTGCTTCTGCGTCTGAACCGTCAATAAAACCCTGTTTTTCAGCCTCGTCTGGTTTGAGGTTTATCGATGGAGTCTGTATGTGAGTGATGTCACCGATCAGGCTGAGCTGCAGATTCTAAAGTGCAGCTCAGCCTGTAGAGAAACGCCTCATTTGAAAGCTAAGACCTACAGCCGAAAACGACAGTCGTAACAAGGAAGAGGCGTAGATGAGTTTTGTAGGTCTTAGCTTTCAAATGAGGCGTTAGTTTGGGTACAGGGGGAATGCCCCTGGTTACAGTGGAGGGTAGTTAAATGAAAACCTCAAAGTCTGAGCTGCGTTACGGACCGTTTAAAGCTCTGAGATGTAGCGCCCTCTGCTGGAGAGACGAGGCCGCTACAGGACACGGTGAAGTCACGTGACGCACGATCCAGCTTCCAACTCTATAATAAAAGGTCGTTATAACTTTACTCCAGTAGAAGTAACAAGTACCCCATGAAAAGTACTTGAGTAAATGTACCTGAGTACTTCCGGCCTGTGAGTTTAACTGAACTTCAATGCATTTTCTAATTCAAACGTTTTACTCAAGACGTTACTGCAATATCACGTTAAGTATTTAGTCTAAAAGTAACTGCAGCTATTCGAGGAGTTAATACTTTAAACCCCCGCCTGAACAGTTCCGCTTTACCCAAATCTAAAAGGTTACAGCCTATAAGTCGCCTCATTTGAAAGCTAAGACCTACCAAACGGGTCTAAGATTTCTTCTCACCTTCTCACCGCGCTGTCGTCACTTTTTCTTCAAGAAGCTTTTAGATTTGGGTAAAGTCGAACAGGAGAAAATGTGCTCGGTTCTGGCGCGGGTTTTAGCATTAGTTTATTTTCTGCAGAGTCTCCCTTTACAGCCTTTTAACTCAAATTAAATGCCTTCCTCACGTGACCCTCCTCCTCTGCGCGCGCGGGCCGGCGCCGCGCTCACATTGGTCCCTGACGTCCTCGCGGTGGTGGTTTTGTTTGGGGTCAGCGCCTTTATATAACCGCGTGCTCCTCTGCGCGCGCGGGCCAAGCGTCACGCACCGGGGTAAACAAACAGACGGGTGACGTCACGGTGACATCGTCCCGCGTGTGTCCGGAGTAAACCAGGGGTCAGGCAGAGCCACATGTGTCCAGAGAGAGGCTGGACACCGGGGTCTGTGCGTAAAGCGTGCGTAAAGCGTGCGTAAAGCGTGCGTAACGGCGCCGCACCGACCTGGACATGTTCGAGGTGTCTCTGGGGGCGTGTCTGTTGTGTTCCTCTGCATTCCCGCCATTCTGCTTTTGGCAGAATAATAAAAACAAACGCAAACAATAAAATCTTGTGGGTCCTTTTCCATCCGGGGAGAATCTGTTTCTATGATGTATTTTTCAATGAACGTCCTCGATTCATCCTCAGTCGTTGAAGTCTTCGAACGTTTCGCCTCTCATCCAAAAGGCTTCGTCAGCGACAAAAGATCCGCTCAGCTGCAGCTGAAGATATAGTATCGGTCAGTCCTGTCCTATTCATGGCTGATCACTGCTCATGACCTGCCTATTGTTCTTTTGTTGGCTGAGGGGCCGTCTCCTTGGACTTCCGGGCTGGACCTGAAGTCTCTCCAGCGCCTGCAGGACGTCCCGCCGGCTGACGGGCACAAGAACATGGGAGAACATTACCCCCATTGTGTCCTCTTCACATCGGCCCCCAGGTCCTGTTCCAATAAAAGGTTGTTTTTAAATGCCTTAATTCGCTGGAACCTCAGTATTTGTCCGAGCTCTGAGGTCTGAGGTCCTTCCAGAGCTCTGAGGTCTGAGGTCCTTCCAGAGCTCTGAGGTCTGCTGTCCTTCCAGAGCTCTGAGGTCCTTCCAGAGCTCTGAGGTCTGAGGACCAGCTCCTTTTGTCTGTTCCTAAATCAAAGCGTCCAGAGGGGATCGAGCCTCCCCTACACGTGCGCTCGGCTCAGTCTGTCGACGAGTTTAAATCCAAATTAAAAACTCACCTTTTTGCTTCTACGTGGACCAGACACAGTTTGTGCCTTTTATACCTGTTTTATTGTGGATGTTGTACATGTTGTACATGTTGTTGTACATGTTGTACATGTTGTTGTACATGTTGTTGTACATGTTGTACATGTTGTTGTACATGTTGTACATGTTGTTGTACATGTTGTACATGTTGTACATGTTGTTGTACATGTTGTTGTACATGTTGTACATGTTGTTGTACATGTTGTTGTACATGTTGTTGTACATGTTGTTGTACATGTTGTTGTACATGTTGTACATGTTGTACATGTTGTACATGTTGTTGTACATGTTGTAGTACATGTTGTACATGTTGTACATGTTGTACATGTTGTTGTACATGTTGTTGTACATGTTGTACATGTTGTTGTACATGTTGTTGTACATGTTGTTGTACATGTTGTACATGTTGTACATGTTGTTGTACATGTTGTTGATGTTGTACATGTTGTTGATGTTGTACATGTTGTTGATGTTGTACATGTTGTACATGTTGTTGTACATGTTGTACATGTTGTACATGTTGTACATGTTGTTGTACATGTTGTTGTACATGTTGTACATGTTGTACATGTTGTTGTACATGTTGTTGTACATGTTGTACATGTTGTTGTACATGTTGTTGTACATGTTGTACATGTTGTACATGTTGTTGTACATGTTGTACATGTTGTACATGTTGTTGTACATGTTGTTGTACATGTTGTACATGTTGTTGTACATGTTGTTGTACATGTTGTTGTACATGTTGTTGTACATGTTGTACATGTTGTACATGTTGTTGTACATGTTGTTGATGTTGTACATGTTGTACATGTTGTTGTACATGTTGTACATGTTGTACATGTTGTTGTACATGTTGTTGTACATGTTGTACATGTTGTACATGTTGTTGTACATGTTGTACATGTTGTACATGTTGTTGTACATGTTGTTGTACATGTTGTTGTACATGTTGTACATGTTGTTGTACATGTTGTTGATGTTGTACATGTTGTACATGTTGTACATGTTGTTGTACATGTTGTACATGTTGTACATGTTGTACATGTTGTTGTACATGTTGTACATGTTGTACATGTTGTACATGTTGTTGTACATGTTGTACATGTTGTACATGTTGTACATGTTGTACATGTTGTACATGTTGTTGTACATGTTGTACATGTTGTTGTACATGTTGTTGTACATGTTGTACATGTTGTACATGTTGTTGTACATGTTGTTGTACATGTTGTTGTACATGTTGTACATGTTGTACATGTTGTTGTACATGTTGTTGATGTTGTACATGTTGTTGATGTTGTACATGTTGTTGATGTTGTACATGTTGTTGTACATGTTGTTGTACATGTTGTACATGTTGTTGTACATGTTGTACATGTTGTTGTACATGTTGTACATGTTGTTGTACATGTTGTACATGTTGTACATGTTGTTGTACATGTTGTTGTACATGTTGTACATGTTGTTGTACATGTTGTTGTACATGTTGTTGTACATGTTGTTGTACATGTTGTTGTACATGTTGTACATGTTGTACATGTTGTACATGTTGTTGTACATGTTGTAGTACATGTTGTACATGTTGTACATGTTGTACATGTTGTTGTACATGTTGTTGTACATGTTGTACATGTTGTTGTACATGTTGTTGTACATGTTGTTGTACATGTTGTACATGTTGTACATGTTGTTGTACATGTTGTTGATGTTGTACATGTTGTTGATGTTGTACATGTTGTTGATGTTGTACATGTTGTACATGTTGTTGTACATGTTGTACATGTTGTACATGTTGTACATGTTGTTGTACATGTTGTTGTACATGTTGTACATGTTGTACATGTTGTTGTACATGTTGTTGTACATGTTGTACATGTTGTTGTACATGTTGTTGTACATGTTGTACATGTTGTACATGTTGTTGTACATGTTGTACATGTTGTACATGTTGTTGTACATGTTGTTGTACATGTTGTACATGTTGTTGTACATGTTGTTGTACATGTTGTTGTACATGTTGTTGTACATGTTGTACATGTTGTACATGTTGTTGTACATGTTGTTGATGTTGTACATGTTGTACATGTTGTTGTACATGTTGTACATGTTGTACATGTTGTTGTACATGTTGTTGTACATGTTGTACATGTTGTACATGTTGTTGTACATGTTGTACATGTTGTACATGTTGTTGTACATGTTGTTGTACATGTTGTTGTACATGTTGTACATGTTGTTGTACATGTTGTTGATGTTGTACATGTTGTACATGTTGTACATGTTGTTGTACATGTTGTACATGTTGTACATGTTGTACATGTTGTTGTACATGTTGTACATGTTGTACATGTTGTACATGTTGTTGTACATGTTGTACATGTTGTACATGTTGTACATGTTGTACATGTTGTACATGTTGTTGTACATGTTGTACATGTTGTTGTACATGTTGTTGTACATGTTGTACATGTTGTACATGTTGTTGTACATGTTGTTGTACATGTTGTTGTACATGTTGTACATGTTGTACATGTTGTTGTACATGTTGTTGATGTTGTACATGTTGTTGATGTTGTACATGTTGTTGATGTTGTACATGTTGTTGTACATGTTGTTGTACATGTTGTACATGTTGTTGTACATGTTGTACATGTTGTTGTACATGTTGTACATGTTGTTGTACATGTTGTTGTACATGTTGTACATGTTGTTGTACATGTTGTTGATGTTGTACATGTTGTTGATGTTGTACATGTTGTTGATGTTGTACATGTTGTTGTACATGTTGTACATGTTGTTGTACATGTTGTACATGTTGTACATGTTGTTGTACATGTTGTACATGTTGTTGTACATGTTGTTGTACATGTTGTTGTACATGTTGTTGTACATGTTGTACATGTTGTACATGTTGTTGTACATGTTGTACATGTTGTTGTACATGTTGTACATGTTGTTGTACATGTTGTACATGTTGTTGTACATGTTGTTGTACATGTTGTTGTACATGTTGTACATGTTGTTGTACATGTTGTACATGTTGTTGTACATGTTGTACATGTTGTTGTACATGTTGTTGTACATGTTGTTGTACATGTTGTTGTACATGTTGTACATGTTGTACATGTTGTTGTACATGTTGTTGTACATGTTGTTGTACATGTTGTTGTACATGTTGTACATGTTGCTGCTGTACTTGTACTTTGTTGAACTGAGGTTGTTTTTAAATGTGTTTTATAAATAAAATGTATATTTATTTTTATAAAACTATTGACCAAACGTTAATGACGCTGTTGGACACGCGCAGGACGTGACCAGGCCGGGGCGTCCTCACGCCGATGACGTCAGAGGGGGTTTAACTGTCCGCGCGGGGGTCCCGGGTCAGAGTCTCTTGGAGCGGAGCCCATGCGCCGTACGTGCCACAGCGGAGCACGCGCCTCTGCGGTGCGCACGAGGCGGGGTGTTTAAAGGAGCTCGCCCCGGGACTCGGTAGAGATGGAACCTCCGCGGGGCACGAGCCCCGGGGACAACGGGCTCGCGGAGTCTGACGAGGATCTGGACGCGGAGCAGGACGCGGCGCGCATGCGCTACAGGAGGGACCGGCGCAGGGCGCGCTCTCTGCCCGCGTGCGTGCTGCTCGGGGACGGTGCACGGAAGCGCGTGCAGTTCGCGGACACGCTGGGCCTGAATCTCGCGGACGTGCGGCACTTCAGCGCCGCGGACGAGCCGCTCGTTCCGCACGCGGTGCTCTCGCGCTACAGGAGTTTCGAGCCCGTGCAGACGCACGCGCAGCCCATGCTCGTGCCGTGTTTTCCGGAGCCCGTGGACGCGCAGCAGAGAGTGCACGAGCAGCGCGTGGCCCTGGAGAAAGTTCACGTGACGCCGTTCGAAGTGCGCGGACACGTGCTGGCGCGCGCGGAAGACGCGCACGCAGCGGTGTTCGTCAGATTCACCTTTAATGAGTGGCTGTCACAGGTGGACGCGCCCGCCCTGCGCGTGTCCGAGGGCCGGTACACTTTCTCTGTGCTCGTGCCGCCGCTGTGGAGCACGAGCACGGTGCATTTCGCGCTGGTCCTGCGCAGCGCGCGCGGAGAGTTCTGGGACAATAACGGAGGCCGAAACTACAGCCTGAGGTACGGCTACGGGCGCGTGCACCGGGACACCTGTGACAAAACATTCACGCCCTGAACCCGCGAGACATCAGGCACGCGCTCCTCCGGACATCTATCCTTCACAAATAAACCTCTAAACAAATAAAGGCATCCAAATCTAAGCGTGTACTTTTACTGTGTACTTTTACTGTGTACGTGTACTGTGTACTTGTACTGTATACTGTGTACGTGTACTGTGTACTGTGTACTGTGTACGTGTACTGTGTACTTGTCCCAGTCCTGTGAGTCCTGGTCAGAGTCCAGTTTGTTCAGTCGATACAAAAATCACATTCAAACAAAGTCTCACTGTAGGACTGTCCCAACGTGACCGGGTCCCGGGTCTGATGTTTGAGGAACAGTTACTGACCCGCCAGCATGCATGAGGGTTAATCATCAGAGGACTGAGATCACAGAACATGACGTACTTAGAAGTTCAAGCAAACAAATGTGTGAATGGGAATAAATGAATGACCCGGCCCAGGCCCAAACCCGGCTCAGACCCAGACCCGGCTCAGACCCAGACCCAAACCCGGCCCAGGCCCAAACCCGGCCCAGGCCCAAACCCGGCTCAGGCCCAGACCCAGCCCCGGCTCAGGCCCAGGCCCAAACCCGGCTCAGGCCCAGACCCGGCCCAGGCCCAGGCCCAGACCCAGGCCCGGGTTTTATCTGGTTTTACCCACATGTCTCTGACTCTGATTGAATCACTGAAACCTTGAGTCCGCGCTGAGTTCACTGACCCCGGGTTATTTTTAGCCTCGTGACCCATTTCCAGCGTTTCTCAACCCGCGGTGAAGGTCAGCGAGCTCCTCTGACTCTGATCCATTATTGTGACGGTCTCTTATCTCTGGTTCAGTTTAAAAAGAAGCTTTTATTGGTTCTTCTAATTCCCCTCAGGCTGGAGTGAGGTCTTTGTTTCCAGGTCAAAGTTCAGAAAGTGCTTCCTGAGGTTTGTTCCTCTGAGTCTGGATGAGCTTCTGGAACCAGAGCACCTCCATGAACAATGAGAAGAACTGGGCGAGGTCTGAGAGCCTGGGTTCCCAAAGAGGGGGCCGGGACCCCTCGGGTGTCAGAGGAACAGTTGGGACACTCTGCCTCGTGGAAGGCCCAGGACACGCTGGTGGGACGATGTCTCCGAGCTGGTGTGGCCTCGGGGCCCCCCCAGAACAGCTGGAGGAGGTGAAGTCTGGGCATCTCTGCTGAGACTGAGCCCCCGTGACCCGGCCCCGGATAAAGCGGAAGAACATGGATGGATGGAATATTCAAACAATTCTAAAATCTAAAACAAAAATTAAAAAATCACACATTTTCAAAACGTTTCATGAATAAAAAAAAAAACACTAAAAAAATCAAAATATTACCAAACTTTTTTTTTTACTTTTCAAAACTTAAATATATATATTTTTATTTTGTTGTTGTTGGAGCTGCACCAGCCCCTATAGCGCCCCCTGCAGGTGGTGGGTCCACAGAAGGACGGCCTCACGGTTCTACCCGGGCCTGTTGGTCTCTCATAGGGGCTTCTGAACCGCTCATATATATATATATATATATATATATATATATATGAACAAAATAATTAAAAGAAAAAGGTCAAAACTGCCACATTTTCCTCCCAAACTGTCTCCCACAAAGGAAATGACCATATTTGGATTACAGCGTCTTTCCTGCTACACGTGGATACCAAACATGTGAGTATTTGTGAATGAATGAGCCACACAGACATGTTGGAGTCACTTCCTGGACTCAGAGAATAAAGATGGTAAAGTTCAGGCCTAAAGTCTGGATAGTTTGGGGTGTGCAGATGACGTCCCACTCTGACCTTTAATCTTCTCCTTGTGTTTGAATAACGTCTGAGCAGAAACATCGTAAGAACTTTATTCTGAAGCGACAATAACATTTATTAAACGCTGAAACAAACTCGTCACAGTTTGGTCCATAATGTCCAGTTATTAACAAACTCCGTTTCCCATGATGCACCGGGCCCCGCCCCCCCCTCGCCGCCGCGTCTTCACTCCAGGACCAGCTTCTGCGCCGCGTACATCTGCCCCACGACCACCTGCAGGAGACATCAGAGAACGAAGATCAAGACCAAGTCCACAAGGTCGGGTTGATCCACCATGGCAAGACATAAGAGAAACATATGTGTACAGAATTAGAAATGATATGGAAGAATAAATAATAATAAAATAAGAGGAAAACATTGGGGGAAAACTAAGATTTATTTTTATTGGGGATTTTTTTCCTCTTTTTTCATACAAAAATTAAGGGGGAAAAAAATTCTAAAACAGGCAAAATATTGGAAGACTTGAGAGAAAATGGTAAAAAAAATAAATAAAAAAGGGAAGAATTTGGGGGAAAAAAAGAAAAAAAATATGGTTAAAAATAGGGGGGGGGGGGTTTGAAAATGTTTGTACAAAAGTTTAAAAAAATGTTGGTAAAATGTAGAAAAATTGAAAATAAAATTGGAAAGACTTTTTGAAAAATTTGGAAAAAGTTTGGACTAAAATGAGGGGAAAAAGAGTGAACATTTAGGCAAACATTTTTTTTTGAGAAAAACTGGAATGTTCTTTCTGCCTTTGTGTCGTCTGTTCAGGACAAAGTGATGTGAACATGTGCAGCTCATTTTTACGTCCAGCTCATCAATGACATGACTTTTACTTTACGCATTAGGAGTTAAAAAAACTGCAGCTGAACGAGTTTTTTGGATTTTTACGGAATGTTTGGAGTAAAAACAGTGGATTCTTTTCACAGATTGAATATTTAAAAGGCGGTTCCTTCCGTCTCCAGCAGAGGGCGACACAGGACAATGGGAGTCACTTTAACCCCCGCCTGAACCCAGAACCACAACAACAATGTCAGGATCAGATCTGTAGGTCTTAGCTTTCAAATGAGGCGTTGCACTGGCCCAGAGGCCGTGAGCTCCAGTCGAGAAGCTTTCAGATTTGGGTAAAGCTGAACTCGGTTAACGAGGGGGATAAGAGGTTTAGCTGCAGATTACTGACATAAATAAGAGGAGTTTCCTTTGTTCACTCTTCAGGTGAGTTCAGGATCCTATTGTACATGTTTTCAGATCCATAAACCGGAGGAATCTTTGCAGATCCAGGAGAACCATCTCCAGGCCTGTGACCTTCTACCTTGAAGCACGAGCGCCACCGGCCCGGTTTAACGTGGCGGCTTTCCATTCATCTGCAGGTGAGGAACGTTCACAGGTTCTTCTCCTGAACACAGACTTTACATTGGTCTGCAGGTGAGGAACGTTCACAGGTTCTTCTCCAAACACAGACTTGAGTGCGGTGGATCCGCTGATGTTCTGCAGAGGTTCCTGAGGCGTTTCAGAGCGAGGAGCGAGTCCCCGAGGAAACATGATGGATTACACTGCAACATCTCCACAGCAGAACGAGCCCGAGGAAAACCTACAGACTCCGCTCACCAAACACACAAAGGGCCTTAGCTTTCAAATGAGGCGTTACTCTGGCCTGCAGGCTGAACCCTCTCAGGTCCAGAAGCTTTTAGATTTGGGTAAAACTGAACTGGAGTAAATGAGCCACATTCGCTCCAAACATCTTCAGTCTCATGAACAGCTTTCCCTTTAGTGTCAGAGAGAGCGCCCCCTACCTGTCTCTGGATGAGGCGCAGGTTGCGGTGGCCGTCCTGCAGGAGACTGTGCACGCGCTCCGAGTCCTGGACCGTCCGATTGTCCCTGAAGGCGTCGCGCACTCGCTGCAGGGCGTAGGTCCTGGAACACATGAGGGTTTCAGAATATCGTCAGAGCTTTAAACGAGTCTCCACGACGTCCTGGGCCTCAGGGGACGGAGAAACATCGCAGGTTTGTACCTATTATATATGTTTTATGTTGTAAACTTTTGTGTGTAATTTCAGAACCATAAGAGGTTTTCCTTTTGGAATCTGCTGATTGAAGCGTCTAAACGTGTCAGTGTTGAACCGGGACAGCAGGGGGCGCTGCATGAGGAGCACAGGGCTGAGTTCTTCAGGACATTCATGTGGAGTCGGTTCTTCAGAAGGAGTTCATTTGAAAGACAAAAATCTGCAGATTCTAAAGCAAAACATCAAGTCTCTTATGATTCTGAAATTATACACAAGTCCACAACATAAAACATGTAAAATAGGTACAAACTCGTGACAGATTTCCCCCGCGATGTTTCTCAGCTCCTGAGGCTGAAGACGTTGTGAGAGGCTCGTGTTAAAGCTCAGACGGAGCTCTTTCCAAAGCAAAAAACAAAGTCTCGATCACTTTCTGTTCAGGAGACATCAGCTGTTTTATAGGCCGATATCGGCCGATATTATAAAATACCCGAATATCGGCCGATATGATAAAATACCTGAATATCGGCCGATATTATAAAATACCGAAAATGTCCTGAATAAATCAGCTGCCCCTCATGCAGCGCCCCCTACTGTCACAGTTCAACACTGACACGTTCAGACCTTTTTAGACATTTGGTGAAAAGAGAAAAAGGATTTCCACTCAAACCCTTAGGAGGCGAGAAGGAGGCGAGAAGGAGACGAGAAGGAGACGAGGGAGAAACATCCATCAGGAAAAGTCCCAGAGACAAAACGGAAATATTTTGCTAAACGTTTCGACGCCGTGGCCTTCAGACAGAAAAACAAAACCATTTGGACTAAAATATAAGATTGGCCTCAGAAAACTCCACATCGACCTCGATTATGATTAAAACCTTTACTATAATAATAAATGTTCAACTGGACAGATCTAAACATTTCATCAAATGACATCATCGGCCCCAAACATCCGTATCGGTCGGGCCCTAGTGTACATAGTTTATAATCTCATTCAGGGTCAGGGCGACTGATTAGATTTGTGGATTTGATCAATTCTGTCGTTCCTCTGACTTTGTGGAGTTTCATCATCAGCTCATTAAAAACACGACTAACGATCAGCTCGAACGAGGACGAGGGTCACGGGTTTAACTCCGTCAGAGTAAAAACAAACTCTGTTTATCCAGGAAGTGACTCCAACATGTGGCGCTCCTGGTCTTTCCCACGATTATTCATTCACAAATACTACAGGCCAGAATAACGGCTCATTTGAAAGCTAAGACCTACAAAACTGATAGTAACTTTTTTGTCGCATCTTTGTTGTTATTGTTAAAGCCGAACCTGGAGAAAATGCGTTGTAAACGTGGAGGTTAAACTGATTTCTACTTCCTACTTTGAATACTTCAGTCCTTCCTACAGTAAATGTTGTGTACTGTGTACTTGTACTGTGTACTTGTACTGTGTACTTGTACTGTAGTAATGGAGTAATGTTCTGTCCTCGGCTGCAGCCTGACTCAGCGTTCCTGAGCTCTGTGGCTCTTTCCTTTGGGAGTTTTTGCTGATGCAGGATTTATCACTTTATGACTCCCGTTTCCACGGCGACGCTCTCTCTCCTCACTGTCTCCGGCCGAGCAGACGCCTCATAACCAGGAGCTCGGCGGTTCAGGCCTTTATTTCACTGTTTGTTTGTGTCATTAATATTTCATCCAATGGAGCGCGATACCCGAGTCCCTGTGAATAAAACATGTGACGCGTCAGGTCTGATTTAAATCAGGGGAAACGGGCTCTACGCTCTAAAGCAGAAGGAAAACGCCCACGGGACTTTAAATGTTACGCCGTGTGGCTTTAAGCTGCACTCGAGGTGGACCAATGTATCGGCCGATATATGGGTATTACCATATATAATAACAATGTATAGATATATTTCCTTATTTGACGACTCGTTTGGACAGAAGTCTGTGGCGAAGTCAGAGCAGAGATGTTCTTTTACTTATCGCTTCATCAGTTGTAGTTTAAACACGGCGAAGGCGATGACCTTTTGCCAGGTCATGTCCTGAGGTCACTGTGCACGTAGTAAACACATCGTTTGCCCGGCGGCGTCTCTCAGTCGGATCAGCAGTTCCAGCTGTAACTGTTGCCTCCGAGTTTGCTGTTTGTGTCGAGACTGAGCTCTGAAAGTAAACGCTGGTTCTGAAGCCGTGGAAGTTACTTTGATTAAACTCAGTTATCAACAGTTACTCTCGCAGAGAAGTAACGAATAACTATAGGGTGAAAATCCACTGTTACCATGGAGATCCGCCATGTTTGTGGCTGTTAGCAAACATTTCCCACAGACTAATGTTAGCAAAAAACCGTGAAGAAAAAAGCCGTGGAACAGCTGCTGAGTCACTAATGGTAAATATAACTCCCTGTAGTCCAAGTGTTTTAATGTGCACGATGATGCTTAGCGATATGACATCACAGACCTGAACTCTAACGAATTACTTAAAGTGGTCTTTCCCACACTGGTCAGTGGTGGTGTTGTTTGGAGGAGCTGCGTAAAAAAATAAAAAAGACTTATTAATGAATGAAAGGAATGAAGGTTCTTTATTTTTATTTTTATAAATGACACGTTTCCCCCTCGACAGATGAGCCATGGTTCATACCGACCAGAGGCTCATGTCCTGCTGATGTAACGCGTGTCCTCTGACGCAGCCTCTCCCTCCAGAAAAGTCAAATAAAATCCATCATAACTACATTATTTCCCGCTGACACTCCGAACATGAGCCCCTCTACACTAACCCATATAATCTCTGCTCATATAAACCCAAAGTTTCAAACGGTTCCGTTGTTTTTATCCACTTTCCCCGCACATGTCCGCTTCATGTAAACACTGCCGCCCACTTTAGCGCGTTAGCATCCTTTAGCTTCTCCGCTTTAGCACCGGCCTCATCACAACGAAAACACGAGTTATGCATCTCGTTTAAAGGACCTCACCTGTAGTTGTAAGACGGGAACTTTCCGCTCTCCCTCAGCAGCATTTTGTACAAAGAAATGGCCTGGGAACGCGAGGAAGCGGCCATCGTACTGCTGCTAACGATGCTAACGATGCTACAGTGATGCTAACGATGCTTCAGCGCCGCAGGACCCACGGCAGGAGGCAAAGGAGCGCCTGTTCGAATATGTGATTTCAAAATCGATTTATTCTCTGTATCTACATTTACTAAACAAACCAACTCCACAGACCCTTTAAGGACATTGTGTCACATAGATTAAAGTACTTAAAACATTTGGAAAAGTATATTTTAGCGCAAAACAACGCAGGCAAATTCCAACGCGCCCGTGACCGCGGTGAAACCTCATTGACAGGAGGTGAGTTAACCTTTCTCATATTTCAACAAACTTATGCAATATTTCAAAAACTACAGGTTTCTGAGCGTTGTTTCCGGTGCGAGAGGCGAGCAGGACGTCCCCGTTCACACACCCCCGGGTTTCAGGAGGTTTTAAAGCCTGAAACTGGAGAAAAGTGCGTTGTTTTCGTGCCACATGTTTAACGTTAGCCGTGATGCTAACAATAACATTGACTTATGTGAAGCTTTAGAGGTGATTTATGGGATGTTTAATAACTGAGGGGATGTCATGGACTAAACTTCATGGACGTGTTTGAGGAATTAAGGCGGAAAAGTGCAGCTGAACTGGACAATGATGTTACTTTAAAAGACTGACATAAATGACAGTATAACGTATTGTGAAGGTTCTGTCATTGATGGAACTGAGGGATATTCCGTTTTCATTAAGGTCCACTGATGATTTTCCATGTCGTGTTTGGAAAACGAATTTTACAAACCAAACAATGTGTAGTAGTTTATGAATAGCTTATGAATTCTGCATTCCATATAGAAATAGACAAACAAAACGGAACACTTATTTCACATGAGGTCATTTCGTGAAAAAGTGTGTCATGTAAAATCATAATTAATGTCAGCGGAAAGTACGAGTGCTTTTGTGTTGGTTCACAATATAAACACATTAATTCAAGTGAGAAAGTCTTTAAACCGCGGATCTACTTTGTGTCTGCTTTGATCGAAAAAAAACAACAACAAAAAAACATATAAAGATTGACTTTTTTGCCTCCTTTTTTTTACAAGACAATAAGTGTAAAAAGAGACTATAGTAAAGCTGAGGAGCTAAATGCACAGTGTCGGGTTCATAACAATCAGCTAAAATACATAACATCTGTCTCTCTGTCGTGGTCAAAGGTCAAAGGTCATCTCATCTCAGAAACTGTTGAGTCGGACTAAACAAGCACGAGTTTAAAGAATAATCTAATCTAATTTATTAGCTCTTGAGTTCGTAACACGCTTTTATAAAAGTACATTCACCTGTAGTTCGGCGTTCTCTCTTGGCCTTTCATTTCCAGCTAACGGCGTTTCAACGGCGCTTTGTGAAAAAGCTCAAATCAAAACTTCTAAAAGGATTTAAACCTGTGTCAAAACGCTTTGTAAAATGTGTACGAACCTTTGACCTTAACTTTGAAGTAGAGCTGCACAATTTTGACAAAAAAAACGAATTGACTTTTTGCAAAAGCCCCGCCCACTTAGTTACTGTTGCTAGGGCCGTCAAACTGATGCTGGAGTGACTCGTGTTGGTGACTTTTATCGGAGCGATACCTGCGAGGCAAAAGGGTTTACAGTCTGAGGGATCTAGTCAAGGTATTATTATTATTATTAAACTATTTAACGAAGGGGACAGGACGACTATTGAGACTAAAGCATAAAGGTCTCAAGCTAAATCTAAAAGAGAAAGAGGATGAAAACGCAATAAAAAAGCAACCAGAGAATGACTGACAACATACTCCACAGTAACATTTTAGATTTGGGTAAAGCTGACCTGGAGCACTTTGTTATGATTCCATGAATGGAGTCGTTTCCGCGCTGACACAGATATAGTATGAAAACATCCCTCTCCCCGTCGTCGTCCTAAAGGTCACATGTTCTTCCCGTTCGTCCCGTCGTCTCCTAAAGGTCACTAAAGGTCGCTGTTCCACACGGGCCTCGGCTCCAGCCCGGTCCAGTCGTAGGCTGCACGGCGGGCGTCGGTGGGAGGAGGACATGGAGGTAAATTTAGACTCGGAGCGTTTCCGGAGGCGGACGTTATGCAAGCGCCAAAACAACAACAAGCGCCAAATCCACAATAAGGATTATTTACAGAAAAGATCAAATTATCAATAAAATAAAGGCCGTAAAAGTCGCTGACGTTTTCTGAAAAGAATGACATCGTTTTGGAAAAATGTTTTGCTCCAAAATGTGAAAACTCTGGAATAAAACATGTTTGAGCTGAAAGATTAAACTCAGCAAAACTTAAGCAGGAAATATATTTGTATAACGACATAAACCTCTTACTCCCGCCGGGACAGAATACTCTCCTGTTCGGCTTTACCCAAATCTAAAAGCTTCATGGAATAAAGTCAAAGCGTTGACAAAGTGACAAAAGAGCAACAACAATATGATGAAAAAGTGACAAAAATGTGACAAAAAAGTGATAAAAAAAATGACAAAAAAGTGACAAAAAAATGATAAAAAAATGACAAAAAAGTGACAAAAAAATGACAAAAAAGTGATAAAAAAATGATAAAAAAATTACAAAAAAGTGACAAAAAAGTGATAAAAAAAATGACAAAAAAGTGACAAAAAAATGACAAAAAAGTGATAAAAAAATGATAAAAAAATGACAAAAAAGTGACAAAAAAAGTGATAAAAATGTGACAAAGTGATTAAAATGTGACAAAAAAGTGATAAAAATGTGACAAAAAAGTGATAAAAGTTTGTCTACGGACAGGATTAACCTCTTCACTTCCACCACACAAGCCTCCAGTTATGATCCAGGCCTTACCCACATCTAAGAGCTCCCTGAAAATGCATGGAAACATGAGGAACAATCTAGTAGGCCTTAGCTTTCAAATGAGGCGTTACACTGTTGATTTTTCATTGCCTTTTTTAGCACTTTCTGTTGTGTCTCCGGGGCTGAACCTGATGTTGTAAACGTGCAGATCTTCCACACATCATTGCTCTGTTTCCTGGTTCTAGACGACACATGTTTCAGTATCGTTGGAGAACTGGTTTGGAAACAAATATAACGAGATGTTGAGGCTTTTGTTTTTGGAACCGACTGAACTCAAGGCCAGTGTTAAAGCGTGAGTGGTTTGTGAGTCTTATATCTGAGCAGATGGCGTCTCCGCGGGGCCTCGCTCTCTGCTCGGGCTCCTCCGGTTCAGAGGGAAGTCCTGTTGGCACCGGCCGCATCACGACGTCTGCTTCTGCACATGACGCCTCACGGCCAGAATGATGTCATCGCAGCTTCAGAATCCGCTCACGGCGATAAAAGAATCAGGGGGAAAAACTGGGAAACGAGAGAGAATTGTGGAAAAACTACGATCAAAATAATGGGGTGAACAACGGGGGGAAAAAAGTGTAGAATAGCGGAATTTCTTTTCTTCCTTTTTTTTTTTTTACAGGCAAAACTAAATTTGTTCAGGTTTTGGGCCAAATTGGTCTCTGAACATATAAACGTTCACCTGGCAATAAAAATGATTCCTAATCTTCACAGTAACATGTTTAAATGGTGACTGTTTCTCCATAGATTTATGGGAAATCGTCATTTCAAAGGCCATTTCCTCAAAAGGCATTTTTCTCTCACTGGGGCAACAACATCTCCACGACAGTCGCTCCTACAGACTTGAACCATTTTTGGACGATTGTTTAAGAGGGATTTTTTAATATCAAATTCCTAGCCTGATTTATTGAGTTCTGAAATAAAAAACATGGCGAAATTTACATTACATTACATTTCCACTAAAAATCCCATCTGAAAAAGGTCTTTGTAACTAATATGTCAACAACATTTGTATATATATTAAAAAATAAAACCATACATTTGAATCTGGCTCAATCTATTATTCAGTTTTGGGCATTTTTAGGCATAAAACATCTTATGTTTATATGAACACATAAAATGACAGAAAACTTGCAATAAATAGTTTCTTCATATTTATGCCAATAATCTACAGCAGAAGTTTTACAAAATATGTCAGCATTTGGGAATGAATAAGTGTGGGAAAGATGTGAGGTCTTTTATTTAAATATATTTCAACATCTTTCCAAAATGTTAAAAAAAGATTCCAAACTTAAAAAAAAAATTTAAAAGAAGTTTCTAAAATGTTTTACCCTTTTTTTCAATAATTAAAAAAAGGGTTTAGTCATTATTACTTTTTGGGAAAAAACTGTAATTTTACACAGAATTAATGAAGAAACGGCAGAGAACTCCTGAAATCCTTTACAGTTCTGTCTAAATGTTCACCAAACATGAACGCCCTTCTATTTATTTAAAGGGTTGTTTTAATTGAAACATCTGACCATCCTGTGTTAATCTAATAAATGGAAGTATTGTTGTTTAATAATAAATAAGCCGTAGCATATTAGCCGTATCTAAAGGAAGCAAATTCAAAAGCTCTACTATAAACCATTTCCAATCAGCTGATTTCCATCCACTTCACGGTTTCACTTTAGTGTTTTGCGAAAATTATATGAAAATGTATGGGATTGTCTGACAATATATAAATTTTCAAATATATCGTGATATTTTGCGGAACGATACGATACTTTTTATTCCGATATTGACGCTTTTGATGACGTCATGCATATTAATGAGGCAGCGGTGCTCCACTGTTTTCACAGTCAATAAAGGCCAATAATGATCAATAATTCAGTCAGACCAGCAGGGGGCAGCACTACAGTTTTAAGCACTTGGATCAAACACTGTCACACAAATACATTACTGATAGTTTTATAATTATAAATGCGATTAATGTGGACGGATGGATTCTTGTTTATTTAAATGTAAATGAAGTCACTGACAGATCTACTGAAACGGGAACGGCGTGAGATCTGCAGATGAGAAATGTCCGCTCTGTCAGAGAAAAGGGCAGAGCGACCTTTAGACGGAGCCGTGTCACAATGATCTAACACTCGCTCCGACACTGACAGACGCTCCAGATGTGGCCCCCGTCCCAGAGGAAAACCACTGCACCCTAAAGTCCCGACTGCAGAGACAGAGGACACTGCACCAAACGGCCACAGGAACAGTCACACCGATCCCAGAGAGGCCGGCAGCTCCGGGACCCTTAACGACCCAGTCTGATATTCAGTAAACCAGTTTCAAAGGATTTACTACATCATTATTATATTTTTATTAGTAAGGTCAAGTATTTGAACTCCTATGTATTAAGTGTATGCGCAAATTGGAAATAAATTAGGTCCAAATGTAAAGTAAATGTGTAATAATAAATAAATGTAAGCCTAGGTTATTGCCGATACAGTAGCCTCGATATAACTTTGTTTTTTTCATTTAAAGTACCGGATCAGGACTATCGATGAGAGAATCGATAAGTCCTCACTCCTGCCTCTTCAACCTTCACTGTTGCAAAAGTGCATTTAATCGACTAAATGACCCGAGTTGGCCGCCCTAAGGTTTGGTATCCACGTGTAGCACGAGACAAGGAGACATTCATTTGTACAGATTTGTTCACTAATAACTAGTTTATTCTAAAACCAAACGAGATCCAAACTAGGGCCCGACTGATACGGATGTTTGGGTCCGATACCGATATGAAGGGGGCTGGCCGATTTGATGTCATCTCTCAAATTGCCTCTAGTTAAACATGTAGGAGGGGCTTCGTGCGTCTCGTCTTAAGTTTGTTTCTCGTGTGTCGCAGGTCGATGGACAGATCGTGATGAGGCTGCGGCGCTTCCTCCTCCCACACCTCAAGCCCCGCCCCTTCCTCCTCCCCCGCCCCGCCTCCTCCCATGGCCCCGCCCCTTCGGTGCAGGTGGAGGGGCGGAGCTTCCCTCGAGACGACTTCACCAACGTCACGCCCCGAATCCTGGAGAAAATCGGCAAAAACCTGCACAATGAGACGCACCATCCGCTTTGGATCATCAAGGAGCGCATCAAGGAGCACTTCTACAGGTCAGGGTTCACTGACTCACACAGAGGGTTAGTGTCGACTGTTACACTGAGGGTTACTGTCTGTTACACAGAGGGTGACTGTCAGCTACAGGTTACTGTTTCAGTTCGTACATTAATGTGGTTTTCCTGTTTCAGTTCGTACATGGGCCGATGGGGGACCCCTTTGTTCTCTGTCCACGACAACCTCAGTCCAGTCGTCAGCGTGGAGCAGAACTTCGACAGGTCAGACTCTCACTTGTATCACTTTATTATGAACATCCCATGTTTTAACTGAACTCCTGATGTTCCTCTACAGTTTACTGATCCCCCCGGACCACCCCAGCAGAAAGAAGGGAGACAACTACTACATCAACAGGTGTTTCTCCTTGAGCCGCTAGCATTAGCCTTAAACAGTGAAGCTTCTGAACCATCCAGATGTTTGCAGCTGTTGTCCACATTTAAAAAAAAGTGGATTATTTTTTTTTTATTTGACAAAAATTAGGAAAAAAAATAATAATAAATGAGGAAAAATACATTTAATTTTTTTTTTTTTAAAGAGAAATACAGTGAGTGGAACATTTGGGGGGAATAAATAATGGAAAAAAAAGTAAAATTTAGAAAAAAAAGTGGAAAAAAATCTGTAAAAAAATAAAACAAACAAAAAATTAAGAAAAATCACAACAAAAAAATAGGAAAAAAGTTGACAAATTTGTAAAAAGAAACGGGAACATTTTAAAAATAAAATTGAACATTAGGAAATTAGAAGAAATTGAGGACAAAAGTATTTCTGTGCTTTAAAAAAACTAAAAATAAAATTAAAACTAAAAATATTTTCGATGTTTGTCAAAATACGGCTCCGTCGTTGAGAAAGTCCCACCAATATTTGCGATATTAATTTGTGTCGATAATGGCGACTAAACCTCCTCCATGTTCACGATGGAGACGCCACAGAAATGATAGCAGTGTCATAAACATGTCATACTGTACTAAAGGAGCAGCTCAGAGCTCACTCGACTCTGTGTTTCCGCCGCAGGACGACGATGCTGCGCGCTCACACCTCGGCCCACCAGAGGGAGCTGGTGAGCGCGGGCCTCGACGCGTTCCTATTGGCCGGAGACGTTTACCGCCGCGACGAGATCGACTGCTCGCACTACCCCGTGTTCCACCAGATGGAGGGCGTGCGGCTGTTCTCCAACCACGAGGTCAGAAGCCGAGAGTTATCCAGCTGTTCTGTTATCCAGCTGTTCTGTTATCCAGCTGTTCTGTTATCCAGCTGTTCTGTTATCCAGCTGTTCTCTGTTATCCAGCTGTTCTCTGTTATCCAGCTGGTCTCTGTTATCCAGCCTGTCTCTGTTATCCAGCTGTTCTCTGTTATCCAGCTGGTCTCTGTTATCCAGCCTGTCTCTGTTATCCAGCCGGTCTCTGTTATCCAGCTGTTCTCTGTTATCCAGCTGTTCTCTGTTATCCAGCTGTTCTCTGTTATCCAGCTGTTCTCTGTTATCCAGCTGTTCTCTGTTATCCAGCTGTTCTCTGTTATCCAGCTGTTCTCTGCGGTGAAGGGCGGGGAGCTGCTGTCTCTGTTTGAGTCTAACGGGCGTCGGACGCCGCAGAAGCAGGAGGAGCACTCGCTGGAGGCCGTGAAGCTGCTGGAGTTTAACCTGAAGAGCACCCTCACCAGCCTCATCCAGCACCTCTTCACTCCAGGTACGAGAGCGAGGACTTCGACTGCCTCAACCCAACGAGAAAACACAGCAAACAACAAAAACAACAAAAACATGCCAGAAAAGCAACAATGACGCGACAAAAAAGTGATGAAAAAGCAACAAAAGTCTTAAAAAAAAACTTTAAAAAAATTAGAAAAACACTTTAAAAAACAAAAAAGCACACACAAAAAAACTAGAAAAACACTTAAAAAAAACTAGAAAAACACTTAAAAAACCTTTTTCAAAAACCTAAAAAAAATTTTTTTTTAAACTAGAAAAACGCTCAGAAAAAAAGTAGAAAAACGCTTAAAAAACTAGAAAAACACTTTAAAAAAATAGAAAAACACTTGAAAAAATAGAAAAAAAACACTTGAAAAAAAAAGAAAAACTTAAAAAAACTAGAAAAACATTTTTTTTTTTAAACTAGAAAAACGCTTAAAAAAACTAGAAAAACACTTAAAAAATAGAAAAACACTTAAAAAAATTGAAAAAAACGCTTAAAAAAAGAAAAACTTAAAAAATTAGAAAAACACTTTAAAAAACAAAACAAAAAAACACAAAAAAACTAGAAAAACACTTAAAAAAAACTAGAAAAACACTTAAAATAACGTTTTCAAAAACCTAGAAAAACAATTTTAAAAAAAACTAGAAAAACGCTTAGAAAAAAACTAGAAAAACGCTTAAAAAAACTAGAAAAACACTTAAAAAAATAGAAAAACACTTAAAAACTAGAAAAAAAACACTTTAAAAAAAGAACAAAAAAAATAGAAAAACACTTAAAAAAATTAAAAACACTTAAAAAATAGAAAAAAACACTTTAAAAAAAACTTTAAAAAACTAGAAAAACACTTTTAAAAAACTAGAAAAAAAACACTTAAAAAAAGAAAAACTTAAAAATTAGAAAAACACTTAAAAAAATCGAAAAACACTTAAAAAAACTAGAAAAACACTTTAAAAAAATTGAAAAACACTTTTGAAAAAACCTAGAAAAACAATTTTAAAAAAACTAGAAAAACGCTTAGAAAAAAACTAGAAAAAAACTTTTAAAAAACTAGAAAAACACTTTTAAAAAAGAGAGAGAAAAACGCAACACAAAAAGTGACGATAAGGTTTTTAGGCCTTAGCTTTCAAATGAGGCGTTACACTGTAACGAAAAAATAAAAAATAAAAGCGCAAAAACATGATGAAGACGGAAGTAGAGTTCAGTCCGTCGAAGTATTTGAACAAAAGCTTTTTGTTACACCTAGTGTCTTTTTTAAAGAACCTGAAAACTATTTTTTAAACAAACCGACATAATGAACGTAATAAAAGAAAGAAAAATCGCGTAGAAAAACAAATCCACAGGTGAGACTGAACTATTTGGAAGTACTTCTCGATCTGTGAGTGGATCGATAAAATACTGTGTTTTTTTTTGGATCAACAGAAGTGTTTTATGCCGTGTACTCGCGTGTACTTGTACTGCAGTAGCGTGTACTTGTACTGCAGTAGCGTGTACTTGTACTGCAGTAGCGTGTACTTGTGTCCCAGAGGTGGAGCTGCGCTGGGTGGACTGTTTCTTCCCCTTCACTCACCCGTCCTTCGAGCTGGAGGTTTTGTTCAGGGGCCAGTGGATGGAAGTGCTGGGCTGCGGAGTCATGGAGCAACGGCTACTGCGATCAGGTACTACTACTGCAAATACTACTGCGATCAGGTACTACTACTGCAAATACTACTGCGATCAGGTACTACTGCTGCAAACACTACTGCGATCAGGTACTACTACTGCAAATACTACTGCGATCAGGTACTACTACTGCAAATACTACTGCGATCAGGTACTACTGCTGCAAATACTACTGCGATCAGGTACTACTGCTGCAAATACTACTGCGATCAGGTACTACTGCTGCAAACACTACTGCGATCAGGTACTACTGCTGCAAACACTACTGCGATCAGGTACTACTACTGCAAATACTACTGCGATCAGGTACTACTGCTGCAAATACTACTGCGATCAGGTACTACTGCTGCAAATACTACTGCGATCAGGTACTACTACTGCAAATACTACTGCGATCAGGTACTACTGCTGCAAATACTACTGCGATCAGGTACTACTACTGCAAATACTACTGCGATCAGGTACTACTGCTGCAAATACTACTGCGATCAGGTACTACTGCTGCAAATACTACTGCGATCAGGTACTACTGCTGCAAATACTACTGCGATCAGGTACTACTACTGCAAATACTACTGCGATCAGGTACTACTGCTGCAAATACTACTGCGATCAGGTACTACTGCTGCAAACACTACTGCGATCAGGTACTACTACTGCAAATACTACTGCGATCAGGTACTACTACTGCAAATACTACTGCGATCAGGTACTACTGCTGCAAATACTACTGCGATCAGGTACTACTGCTGCAAATACTACTGCGATCAGGTACTACTACTGCAAACACTACTGCGATCAGGTACTACTGCTGCAAATACTACTGCGATCAGGTACTACTACTGCAAATACTACTGCGATCAGGTACTACTGCTGCAAATACTACTGCGATCAGGTACTACTGCTGCAAATACTACTGCGATCAGGTACTACTACTGCAAACACTACTGCGATCAGGTACTACTGCTGCAAATACTACTGCGATCAGGTACTACTACTGCAAATACTACTGCGATCAGGTACTACTGCTGCAAATACTACTGCGATCAGGTACTACTGCTGCAAATACTACTGCGATCAGGTACTACTACTGCAAATACTACTGCGATCAGGTACTACTACTGCAAATACTACTGCGATCAGGTACTACTGCTGCAAATACTACTGCGATCAGGTACTACTACTGCAAATACTTCTTGGTTTTCAATACCGATACTAAAATATTCGCTGCCTAGAACCAGAAACGCTGTGATGTTTAATATGTGGAAGATCTGGATCATCTGCAAGGAATGTGATGAAAATGGGGAACAGGCAAAATATCAGGAATAAAAAAATTAACAAATATGAGGGAAACAAATGAGAAAAACCTCTGAAAAATGGGGCAAATATTGGGCAAAAAATAAATACAAATAGAAGAGAGAACATTTAAATTGGGCCAAAAAAAATGGGTCAAACATTGGACAATTTCTTTTTTTTTATAGAAAAAAATGAAATAAAAAAAATGGGAAAGAATAGGGGAAAAAAATGTAAAACTCAAAATAACTATTTTTGTTAACTGGGGAAATAACGTGTGAGTTTTTATTTTTATTTATTTGAACTGAAACAACCAAGTCACTTCCTTTAGTGCTGTCCCTGAACCCTGTCCCTGAGCATCCAGAAAGATATTTTTTTGGTTCCTGTTTTTGATTTTTTTCACATAAAGCAGTATTTGTGTCTCGTGCAGCTTTAAGCAAATATATTAATTCCCAACGCTGGCAGACAGGGGGCGCTGTTGCTCTTGTTTTTTTGTATTTCTCTGCGTTAATACTCTCCCAACTCCGTGATGTAATGCTGCCTCCTCCCTCGCCCGTCCACTGCGGCAGCCTCCGTCGCCGTGGAGACCGCATCGCCGTCGCCGTGGAGACCGCATCACACCTCGCTCACACGCCGCTCCCGTCGCCTCCGGAATGCGCCTCCGTTTCAGAGCGACTCGATACGAAACCGGGATTTTACACCAAAAAAGGGAAATTTGAAAAGCTCAGCTGAGAGCGGCAGGCAGGGGGCGCTGCTGCTCCGTCCCACCGTGACACCCCCCCCCCTCCCTCCCTCCTGTTGCCATGGAGACGGGCCCCCCTCATTTAAGAAGGTCTCCGGAGAGAGCGGAGGAATCCCACCCAGGCTTCCCCCGAAACAGGAGAGGAGAAAGAAGAGAAGAGAGAAAGAGGAGAGGAGAGGAGACAGTGGGGAGGAGAAAGAAGAGAGAGGAGAGAGGAGAAAGAGGAGAGGGGAGACAATGGAGAGGAGAAAGAAAGAAGAGATGCTCCTGCTAAACGGAGCTTTGTTCTAATTTAATCCGTCCTGAAATAACCATAAAGACTTAACCTCCGAGGTACGTCACACGGCGCCTGTGACGAGGCGTAGAGCGAGAGGAGACACAGTCGTCTGTCCGTGGTGCTCCTCGTGTAAAGGTCTCTCTCAGACTAATGGGCTTCAGCAGAAACTCCTCGTCTCTGCTTCACACTCGTCACTGGCCTGACTCGGACATAATCACACAGGACCTTTAGAGTGGCGCTCCCTGGGTCCGCGGGCCCCGGGTTGAGACTCCGCCGGTAAAGCCTCTGAAGTGACTTTATGGAGAACAAGTGTTTAATGGCCGTGGCCTCCATATGTCACCGAGACAACGAGGCCGAAGGGGAGGAGTCTCTCACGCCGTGTGAGCCTTTACACCAGAACTAATTCAAAATAGAAAAAAATTATGAACATTTGCCAAACTGTCGCCCACACAGGAAATGACCATATTTGGATTACAGCGTCATCTCAGCCTTTCCTGCTACACGTGGATACCAAACATGTCAGTATTTGTGAATGAATGAGCGCGGGAAAGACACAGACATGTCGGAGAATAAACCTCGTACAGAGAGAGTTTGTTTTTAGTTTAAACTAAAACCTTCAGGAGGAAACTCGACACAGGTCTCATTATTAAAACAGAAGTTTTTAAGTTAAAACATGGATCTGTTTCTTGGTGAAACGCGTCCCGGGTCGACGCCTCGTTACCGCGGCGGATCCGATTTGTGCGAATAATTAACGCGCCGGTGCCGACAGATCAAAGGGGAGGGGGCGTGGCCGAGGGGCTGCCTCATGAATATTTAATGAGGAGCCGGATTAGAGCCACGCTTCGCCACCTGAGCCCCACCAGCCGACACCCGCGGCAGCCAGAGGAGAGGCCCAAATCCCGGGTCCCCTGGGGCCCCCGGGGGCCCCTCCACAGGCCGTTAATGAGCAGCAAACATGATTACAGGACCCGTGCCTCAGCTGCTTCATGAAGGACGGAGAGAACTGTAGAGCCGTCAGTTTGATGTGAGTAATGAGCGACAGCGCCTTAAAGGGTTTATAAAGAAACAAGGGAATTAAGCTTAAAACAACCACGTCTAAATAATCACGTTTAAATGTTTAGTTTTTACAGCCCTGTAGAGTTTGTTTTAAAGCCACAAGAACAGAGCATTTCATTTCTTAAGAAACTACGGAGTCTTGGCTTTCAAATGAGGCGTTACTTTGGCCTGAAGGCTGTGAGCTCCAGTCCAGAGGCTTTTAGATTTGGGTAAGACTGGAGGAAATGTGCTCGGTTAATATCGGATATCGGCCGATACTCAAACCCGGTATCGGAAGCTGGATCGGTGCGTCTCTAAAATGTTGATTTAATGCCAGTTTGGATCCAATTTGAGGCCTTGATTTTTGCACAATGTATTTAATGATTTAATAATTCTAATTTCCCCTTGTGTTTTGTGTCTTTTGTCGTCTCTTGTGTCGTTGTGTGTTTCCGTGGCGAGTCCCCGGGGGCCGTCTCGGGGCCGAGCTTCGTTAAGTCCAGTCACGTTTGTTTAATCGTCACAGAGAAACCTGTTTGTCTGAAACTATAATCTGTTCAAACAGAGTCGCTGCTGCTCAGACGTTTGGAGGAAATAAATAAAAACACTTTAAACCGACAGATACATGAAAACATGAACGATGACCCCCCCGACAAAACAAATATATCATCTTTATGTCCAAGTTTTGATGCTGTTGGTCAGCAGCATTTAGAAGTAAAAGTATGTAAGTAAAAAAAAAAAAAATTAAAAGGGGAAAAATTGGGGGAAAATGTAGGAACATTTTGGGGAAAAATGGAAAAAAATTGGAAACATTTAGAATTAAGTGAAAAAAATTGGGAAACACAAGATAAAAAATTGTGGTAAATGTGGGAAAAAATTTAAATTGGAGAAAAACACGTAAAAAAAAAAAGGGGAAAATTTAGGGAAAATGGGAAATAAAAATGCGAGAACATTTTGTAAAAAAAATTGTGGAGAAAATAATAATAAGAAAATAAATTCTGCCCTTGTGTCGTTAAAGGACGTTTCTTGATTGTTTCACCCCAAACAGTAGATTTGGGATTTTTTTTTTTTTTAAATGTTGGGAAAATATGGAAAAATTGAGATTTAAGTTTAAAACAATTGGGGTTAATTTGGGGAAAAATGTTAATTGGATAAAACACGTAAAAAGAAATGCGGAAAATTGAGGAAAAAATTGGAAATAACAATGTGAGAAAATGTGTTAAAAATTGGGGAGAAAATAAGAAAAAAAGTATTTTCTTCTGCCCTTGTGTCAAAGGAGGTTTCTTGGTTGTTTCACCTCAAATGTCATGATACAAATGTAAAAGAGAAATGAATAAATGAACATTATTCATGTTTTATGGTTCAGTATCAGTATGAAAACAAAGTGAATGTAAAAGTGGATCAGAGTTTTATTCAGACGTAAAGGCCTGATACTGTAATACAGGAAACACCAAAGATAAACTGACTGCAACATGTTTGAGTTTGCTCCGTTTAGGTTTTGATAAATGAGTGTTGTTAAAGCTCCATTGCCCCGTTCCTCCGTTCCCCTGCAGCGCCCGTGAGGAGGTCATTAGTATTTCCTCGGCGTTTCCGTTGTGACAGGAGCTTGTTGTCGTCCTGTGGATCACTGCACAAACACGTGACCTTCACTCCAGAAGAAACGCTTTGAGCTGGAGCTGCAGGCGACAGTTAGGACGTTCTCCTCAGTTAGGACGTTCTCCTCAGTTAGGACGTTCTCCTCAGTTAGGACGTTCTCCTCAGTTAGGACGTTCTCCTCAGTTAGGACGTTCTCCTCAGTTAGGACGTTCTCCTCAGTTAGGACGTTCTCCTCAGTTAGGACGTTCTCCTCAGTTAGGACGTTCTCCTCAGGGTTTAGTTTCGTGAGTCGGGGAAGAATCGAGCCGTTATTTACAGAAACAGGTTTTTAAAAGTGTTGTGGTTTTGTCCCGGTGGAAGCGAGGCTCCGGCGTGCGACTCAAATCTCTCCATAAAGAACGAGTTTCATAAATATCTCCTCCCCCTGTCCTCCTCGTCCTGTCCTCCTCGTCCTGTTCTCCTCGTCCTGTCCTCCTCGTCCTGTCCTCCTCGTCCTGTCCTCCTCGTCCTGTCCTCCTCCCCCTGTCCTCCTCGTCCTGTCCTCCTCGTCCTGTTCTCCTCGTCCTGTTCTCCTCGTCCTGTCCTCCTCGTCCTGTCCTCCTCGTCCTGTTCTCCTCGTCCTGTCCTCCTCGTCCTGTCCTCCTCATCCTGTCCTCCTCGCCCTGTCCTCCTCGTCCTGTCCTCCTCGCCCTGTCCTCCTCGTCCTGTCCTCCTCGTCCTGTCCTCCTCCCCCTGTCCTCCTCGTCCTGTCCTCCTCGCCCTGTCCTCCTCCCCCTGTCCTCCTCCCCCTGTCCTCCTCCCCCTGTCCTCCTCGTCCTGTCCTCCTCCCCCTGTCCTCCTCGTCCTGTCCTCCTCGTCCTGTCCTCCTCGTCCTGTCCTCCTCGTCCTGTCCTCCTCCCCTGTCCTCCTCGTCCTGTCCTCCTCCCCCTGTCCTCCTCGCCCTGTCCTCCTCGTCCTGTCCTCCTCCCCCTGTCCTCCTCGTCCTGTCCTCCTCGTCCTGTCCTCCTCCCCCTGTCCTCCTCGTCCTGTTCTCCTCGTCCTGTCCTCCTCGTCCTGTCCTCCTCGTCCTGTCCTCCTCGTCCTGTCCTCCTCCCCCTGTCCTCCTCCCCCTGTCCTCCTCCCCCTGTCCTCCTCGTCCGCCCGTCATTAGTTTTTCCACAGCTCAATCTGCGGCGCTCGGTCCCAAACCAATTAGCGGCGCCCCCCCCCCCCCCCCCCCTGTCAGCGCAGCATACGGCGCCACGCCCCCGCGAGCGCCGGGACAGACACGAGTTCCAGTCCTAATGGTTTAGGAGGAGGAGTCGGCAAATCACCAGGATGTCACGACGTCTCCACAACCTTTACTAAAACGATGACATCACAGCCCAGAGTCTGTTCTCCTGAATCATCTGACCTCAGAATGAGTTTGACTCCTGGATCTGTGATGGTTCTGCTCCTCTTTGCTCCTCTTTGCTCCTCTGGAGTCCGTGAGCCTCAGGAGACCAGGAGGAAAACCGTGTTTTTGGACTCACAGGTTTTTCTGCTTTAGTCCTGTTACGTCTGAAGAATAAACTCGCCTTCTCGTCTCTTCTGTAGATTATAATCCTTGAATCCGTTTCATTTTCACTGTTTCCACACAAGTTTCCTGCACATGCGCCTCTACATCTTGTTCTATTATCTGTGTGAGCGTCACAGCGCCACACACAGGCCTGGAGATGAATCACGCCGTTTTCACAGACCTGAGTCGACCCATGTGGTTTCTGAAATATAAGCGTTTTGTCTTCGTGTGGACATGGCCTTTATGTTCTTCTGAAGTACAGATCTTTAAACCTGGAGTGCAGAGGATTAAAGGATCTGTGTTTTAGTCATTCCAAAGTAAACTATAGGCATTATATGATATTTGTACTTCTACAAATATGGAGGACTCATTTTGGTGAGAAATTAAAGTTTTCTCTGGACACGTCGGGCACTTCCTTTTCCCCCTTTCTTTCTTACCACAGACACAATGAAAGAGCTGTTTTATATGTTTTAATTAAGGCACTCGGACATGCAGGATAATCTGTCATATTTACATGTACATGTATAATATATATTAAGATGCACCGTCCCTTTAATAAACACATAAATACAAATAACATGAAGCTAAAGCCGCTGCAGCTCCAGAAGGTTGGTGTGACGTGATACAGGACCTTTAAACTCTGAGGTGATTTACCGTCACCGATCTCCTACATCGGCGCCAGTGAGTCCTCGATGTCGGCGAGATGGAGCCGTCACCGTGACGACAGGGTCAGGACCACGGGGGGAGAGAGGGGGGGGGGGAGTCCCAGAGGAGCGACTCGTGATGAGACTGTGTAGAGCAAACACACAAGTGTCCTGGCTGACACTCACACAGAGGTTCCTCATGTTCCTCTGTTCTTCCCCGGGACGGACCCAGATCAAGATCATCATTATTGGACTTCAAAGTGTCTGATGTGGACAATAGTTACCTGGTTATGGAATATGTAGTTAAAGCCTCTGAACCCCCGCCTGGAAAACTTCTTCTTCTTCTTCTTCTTCTTCTTCTTCTTCTTCAGTTTCCTGAGTCGACCTACATCTGTGCGGCTTTCAGTCTGAGACGTTCTGCTGGAGCCTCCGCCGGAGCCGCTCTGATGAGTTATAAATATTAAAGAGAGCGGCTAAAAATAGATCAGAGGAAAGTCTCGGCGTCGTGATGCACTGACTGTCCCCGGTCCAGTCGTAGACCTCGCAGAGACAAGACACACGAGACGAGAACTTCCCCAAAGTCCAGCGTCTTCTGTCTCGGCGCAGATGAGCTCAGGTCACATGACCGTCTCATAAAGGCGTGGAGACAGAAGGACGTCCAGCAGCTTTAAAAACAGTTTAAAAACTGCCCAAACGCTCTTCACCAGGTTTATCCAGTTTGGAAACATTTTGAAAACGTTTTTGAAAATGTTGAAATCTGGACTAAAACCAAAGTAGATTTCAAAATGTTCGAATTTTTCAGAAATTTTTAGCATTTTTTAATTTATTTTTGGGGAATTTGTTGAATTTTTCGTAAAGTTTTCCAACATTTTCAGACACAAAAAATCTTTAGTTTTAGTCCCGATCTACAAATGTTTATTTTTTTTAAAGTTTTGTAAAATGTCCTCCATCACGTCTGTGTGGCTCCTGGTCTTTCCCACGCTTACTCATTCACAAACACTGACATGTTCGGTATCCACGTGTAGCAGGAAAGGCTGTGACCGAGACGACGCTGTAATCCGAATATGGTCGTTTCCTGTGTGGGAGACAGAGCGGCTAAAGACGGGAGGAACTCACAGGGTTTTTCCAGATCTGATTCCTGACAGATTTGTGGAGCTTTGAACAAGAGGCTAAAGCTGAAGGAAAAGTCTGATCATCTGGAGTAAAACTGAACCAGAAGCTCCAGGTGTTTGAGCTCCCAGGTGTGGGGTCTGCAGATGTTGTCACCAGTCGTCGTGATAACCGCGGGCGTTTTGCGAGGCCCATCGCCGCTCGCCCACACATCTGCCGTCCTTAAATGCCACAGATGAGGCGTTCGGGGACAGGAGCTCACGTTCACACCACAGTGAGTCAGCCGTGATGCATTCAAGGCCCCGGCGAACGGCCGTACAAACGACAGCTGCCCACGGCGGCCGTCACGCAGCGAGGACGCGGCCAAGAACCCAGAGAGGATTAACGTCAGAGAGAAACTTCTGCCGGAGACACAGGAAGCACGAACGTGATGGAAACATGAGCCGGGTTTAAATGTGTGGTTTTATTTTGGATCCGGTTCAGTTTTGGAATAAACTATAAAAATATGTTCAAATTCCTCCTTGTTTTTCGGTTCAAAGCTCCGTCAGGAATCAGATCTGACCCGATAAAGACTCACGAGACAGAGGACTCTTTATGGAAAAATTTATTTAACATGGATTTAACATAAATGAAGAAAATGGCTTTGATTATTCGCCCTTTGGTCCGAGAGAGGAAGCTCTCGGTCATTTAACACAGCGGTTCTCAACCTTTTGTCCTTGAAGCCCCCCCCTGCCCGTGTTGTAGTCGGGCCGAGCCCCCCCCCAGTCCGAAACTGTGGCCCCCACAAATTGCTAGTAATTATTTATTTCAAACAAATAAACTGAAATGTTAGTGTTTAATGCCCCTGTTGTTCTTACTCTGTCATATTTGTTATACCATTCATTCAGTCGTGACTCGTGTTGTGTTCAAAGACCTGTCGGACGTTCTTTCCCGGCTCTCGTTGTGGTCTATATTGACCCGTTTAGTGACCGCCGATGCTCACCACCTTTCAGAGTGCATTGTGGGAAGGTTTGAGTGCACTTCGGACACAGTGACTTTATTATTATTCCCGTCGCCCTGATCCGTTTTTCTTCATCATCACTCGGACGTAACTCAAATAGTTTCTAGAATCTGAAATCTGCAACAGGAGCTCGATCTGTCTGTGTTACTCATGTCGCGGTGCGTTCAGGGCCTGTGCGTAAAGGCTGAGAGGGGGGGGGGGGGAGGGAGAGGGAGAAAAAGAAGGGGTGAGAAAAGGAAAGAAAGGAGGGATAGACAGAAGGAGAGAGGGGGAGATGGACAGTAAGTGTGACTGAGTGAGAGTAGGGAGAGAGCAATCGAGACAGAGATGGAGAGATGGAGGGGGGATGGATGTGTGTGTGTGGGGGGGGGGGGGGGGGGAGTGTGAGTGGGGGCTTGGCTCGGCGCCGCTGCATCGAGGCGCCGAGCCAAGCCCCTCCTGTTGACCAATCAGAGCGCAGCACCTGTCTGTAGTAGATGACGTCACTGATGCATCTGCATAAACGCCACCGGAGTCTTTCTGTCCTGGACGAGTGAGAGCCGGCGGAACTCTCTCACTGCACGACGCGTTCTGAAGTAGTCGTCTGTACTAGTATTTGATCTCTCTCTCTCGACGGCGGTGACGTGACATTTATCAGAAACATTTATCGCTCCAGAAGAAATTATCCTGAACACGGACTTTCCAGATTCTTCCCCAATTCTTTCCCTTTTTACTATTTTTGTTCCCAATAGTTCAGTTTTTTTCTCTATTTCTTCCCATTATTTTTCCCAATTTTCCCTTTTTTTTTCTCCACACTTTTTTCCTATTATTTCCCCGATGTTACCCGATACCCCCGCTATTTCCCCCCACATTCATTCCCTGTTTTTGTTCCCAATAGGCCGCGTTCACGTTAGAGAATTCTATTTCAGGTGGAGCCGGTGCCGATGCAGCTCTACGGGAGAGAAACTGTTTTTGAAAGAAAATGTCCAAATGTTCCTCTGATCATCATGACGTGTGGACGTTATGGCTGAAGGTCCTTTCTGGCCAACATCAAGCTCATGTTTGTGAACATCGTCTCCACTTCTGGACGCCTTTGTGAGGAAATAATGAGACACATGTTCATATGAGCTGAAGATATGACTTTGAACTTTGTGACTGCTTTTGTTTTAAGAAATTAGCAATGATTTAAGACTAGGAATCTGCATTTTGAGCGTTACTATGGTTACAGCCATGGCATTTTCAGTTGCTCCGCCTCCATGTTAAACTATAGGATCTTTAGAAGGTTGTGATGTCACGTGAACGCTGCCTATTCCTTCCTTCCAATATTTCCCCTCCAATTTTTCAAAGATTTTTCTCTATTTCTTCCCCTTTTTATTCCGCGTTTTCCCCCAGTTTGACTTGTTTTTGTTCCAGATTGTTTCCTAATTTTTCCACGCTTCCAAAAAAAAAAATCCGCCTTTTTTATTAAATGTTCTTCCTCATTTTTCACCATTGGGCGTAAACTGGATATCGTGAATCTGCATAAATTGCCCCGCTCTGTCTGTGATTGGCTGTGAACACAGTGGGGGCGGGGCCTGAGCTGACCTCCTGTCTCTGATTGGCTGTGTTGCAGCGGGGGCGGAGCATAAGCTGGGCTGGGCGTTCGGATTGGGCCTGGAGCGCCTGGCGATGGTTCTGTTCGACGTCCCGGACATTCGTCTGTTCTGGAGCCGCGACGAGCGCTTCCTGAAACAGTTCAGGGGCGGAGACCTGCGCCGGCCAATCAGCTTCAAGGTGAGACCCTGGAGGGCGAAGTGTCTGGCCCAAGGGCACGACGGCAGTGTGGGGAATGTGGGCAGAAAAGTCAAATTAGCTGTGAAAATTAGGGATTTTTCTTTTAAATGAGAAAAAAAAAAAAAAAAAAAAAATAGGGATTAAATTGATAAAATAAATTGGGGGGAAATAGGGTAAAAAAAACTATTAAAATAATAATTTAAAATTTAGGAAAAATGATATGAAATAAATTGTTACAAACTGGGTGTTTTTTCCGCCTTTCTAATGTAAATGTTTGCTGCACGTTTTTACATATTTCTGATACAAACCCGCTCCATCCTCGTTATGGAGAACGTCCCACAGATATTGAGAGATTCCTTCAAAGCCTTTCCCTCATGAACCTCAGGGAGAAGATGGATCTGAGCGTGAAGCAGCTGTGACTCTGGGACTGTTCCTTAAATAAACGCTGAGCTCCAGAGGGACCGGGGGCGACTGCTCCGCTCCTGCCCAGGGTCAGTGCTCGGCTCTGGGGGAGGCTCCGGGCAGCTCTCCCCTTAAACCCTCTGATCTCTGTGGGTTAGCGGGAAATGAGGCGTAAAGGGGGGGGGGGCTCCACGGTCGATAAAGGAGAGACTCTGCAGGTGAAGCACGGACCTTCAGCAGTTCATACATCAGTGTCCAGATTCTTTAGTTAAGAATGTGCAGAGAAGGGACTAAACTTTAGGGCCGTTTTCATTCCACTCCTTATCAGCTTCACTTTAAGACCGAACCTTCAAAGTAAAGCACCACCTCCTGCAAATGCCAGTGTTTTACATGACCTACGACCTCATGGAGTTACTCACAGGATAACTCACATGTTTAGAGTAGTTTCACTGTAAAATCATGTTGAGGGCCGTGGTTCGACGCTGGAGGGCCGGATCTGGACCGCGGGCCTGACGTTGCCGACCCCTGCTTCACAGGCTCGGACTCAACAACATTTGGAAGGAGGTTTACAGATGTTTCCTCTCACATCTAGGGCCGGGCGCCGTTAAGTTTTGATGCTGTTGGTCCAGCTCCTAGTAAATTATATATTTTATTACTAATATTTTCCGTCTCGTGTTAAAGCGCTCCCTCTGACCTCTGACCCCTGACCCCTGACCTCTGACCTCTGTTTCTCCGCAGCCTCTGAGTAAATTCCCGCCGCTTCATAACGACATCTCCTTCTGGCTGCCGGAGTCCGGAAACTTCTCCCACAACGACTTCTTCGACCTGGTGCGATCTGTCGGAGGAGACCTGGTGGAGCAGGTGACGAGGGTGGACCAGTTCACTCACCCCAGGTAAGAACCAGACGCCCTTCCACACTGTTCACTCACCCCAAGTAAGAACCAGATGCCCTTCCACACTGCTCACTCACCCCCAGTAAGAACCAGACGCCCTTCCACACTGTTTACTCACCCCAGGTAAGAACCAGACGCCCTTCCACACTGTTCACTCCCCCCAGGTAAGAACCAGACGCCCTTCCACACTGTTCACTCCCCCCAGGTAAGAACCAGACGCCCTTCCACACTGTTCACTCACCCCAGGTAAGAACCAGACACCCTTCCACACTGCTCACTCACCCCAAGTAAGAACCAGACACCCTTCCACACTGCTCACTCACCCCAGGTAAGAACCAGACACCCTTCCACACTGCTCACTCACCCCAAGTAAGAACCAGACACCCTTCCACACTGTTCACTCACCCCAGGTAAGAACCAGACACCCTTCCACACTGCTCACTCACCCCAGGTAAGAACCAGACGCCCTTCCACACTGTTCACTCACCCCAGGTAAGAACCAGACGCCCTTCCACACTGTTCACTCACCCCAGGTAAGAACCAGATGCCCTTCCACACTGTTCACTCACCCCAGGTAAGAACCAGACGAAGATAAAGCTCTTCTGCTTCAGCAAAACACGAAACAGAAATCAAACCGATGCACATGTGATGATCAGCTGTTCAGGAGAGAGTCAGTTCATCAAAACATCTGACACATAATGAATCCTACAGTAATAATATAATGGTGACTCGGTGAAGTGAGTTCCTAAACGGCTCCTGTGGGGCTGGTGTTTGGTGCAGTGCAGTGGTCATTTCAGAAGGTCAGGCCTCGCTCTGCTGACCTTCTCCAGCGGCCGAGCTGCAGGAGGGACTGGACCTCTGTGAGTATCTCCCTCTGCCGCAGACTGGATTTGCTGAACACAAACGGCTGACTGGCGTTTGGGGGGTGTCCAGCTCAAACTCTGACTACGGAGAAATGAAGCTTCAGCAAAAGGCGACACCATCCGTCTGCGTTTGTGTCTGACAGCGACAAGAGGTCAGAGCGACTGCGGCAACGAGAGACCTTCATCATCCAGACCTCATCCACACTGATGTAACGAGCTTCTAACTCTGAGGTCTCCAGGGATCACTGTCGGGGTTTCCCAGTGTGGGCAGCAGGAGCCGGGCTGCGATTGTGACGAGAAATCAGATCAAATGTTTCTTTCATAGGAGATGAGAGTTGGAGGAACTGCATTGTGGGACTGGTTCTGTGACCGTCAGAGCGGCTCTAAACGGTTCCTCTGTGGTTTATTCAGAGGCTACATCAGGTCTCATTGATCCAGGCGTCTGCGGAGGAACAGGATGGTTCCGTCTGAGCGAGTCTCCTCAGTCTCCTCAGTCCATCGATCACATGGAGCGTCCATAACCTCCTCACAGAGAGAGGGGCGTCACAACACTCACACTTCAGACTCTATGTCAGCTCTGATCACCGCCGGCCACTCGAAGGTTAAGGTCGATATTTCCAAACCACAGCAAAAGCTCGTTTCTAAATATCATAAACTTGAGCTCTACAGACAGTTCTTCATGATGTTTATTCTCCAACATGGCCGTGTCACTTCCTGCTCTTTCCCAGATTCATTCATAAACCACTCTTTAAAACATCTGCACTTCAGTCGCTCCATAACCCCCGGCTCACACTGAATCCGGTCCGGGTCCGGTCTGGGTTCGGTCCTGATCCAGTCCGGGTTTGCCCCAAACTACCACTCACAGTGAGTCCTGACACTGTGGCTCCGCCCACTCCGGCGCCCGATGCTGCGTCAGGCTCAGAAACGGCCCTCGCGAGAACAGAACGTGAGTTTCCCTCTTGGTGCGAGGTCACGTCATAAGTCGCCCCATATATATATATATATATATGTATATATATATATATATATATATATATATATACATATATATATGTATATATATATATATATATATATATATATATATATATATATATATGTGTAGGTAGTTTTTGTAACAAAAGCCGTATTTGCCAGAACAACGACTCTCCCAGTGAAGTGGATGCTTTAAACACACGAATGCCCCCGTGTCACTGGTAATGGAGACATGTTTACATTTACGACGTTACACGCGTGTACAGGCGGAAAACGAGACCAGATAAGTAGTAAGCGGACAGATTTTATTTTGAAATACACCGGATCTTCCTCTCACGAGACCTGACTTCCTGTTTGGCGCGTGTTTTTCGTCAGCTTGATCCGTTGGGGCTCCGGTCTCCGGCAAAGATAGACTTCTTGTGGATTCTTTCCGTTGCCGCCGGACGGCCTCGATAGCCGGAGCCGGACTTTGCGGAGTGGTGTGAGTGTGGTGAGTGTGGTGAGTGTGGTGAGTATGATGAGTGTGGTGAGTATGATGAGTGTGGTGAGTATGATGAGTGTGGTGAGTATGATGAGTGTGGTGAGTATGATGAGTGTGGTGAGTGTGGCTACATTGGTTTTAATGACTTTCTAAGTTTGCGGACGCCGTACCGGACCTGAACCGGATTCAGTGTGAGCCGGGGGTAAGGCTCACACTTTACAGACTCAGGTTGTTACAGGTTGTGTTGTTGTGTTACAGGTTGTGTCGTTGTGTTACAGGTTGTGTTGTTGTGTTACAGGACGGGCCGCACCAGTGAGTGTTACCGGATCGTTTACCGACACATGGAGCGAACTCTGACCCAACAGGAAGTGAAACAGACGCACGAGCGGATCGAGAGCGCCGCCGAGAGCGAGCTGGGCGTGCAGGGTCGATACTGAAGTACAAATACTGCTGTGGTACAAATACTGCTGTGGTACAAATACTGCTGTGGTACAAATACTGCTGTAGTATAAGTACGACTGAGACCTCGAAGGCCTGGCGTCTGGAGCGTCCGGGCCGTTTCCTCGTGTGCCGAGGAGCAGCGGAGAGACACGGCCGGAGCGGAGGCAATTTGAGCGCCGCTTCAGCCCGATATGAGACCGCGATGAATGAACTGGACAAAAATAAACTTTTGTAAAAGCGTTTGATTTGGAATTCACAAATACTGCACAGCCGAGTTTGAAATAATAAAAAATAAAATAAAAGCGAGATGGACCTCTTACTCCCGCCTCCAGTTCAGCTTTACCCAAATCTGACGGTTTACAGCCCATAGGCCAGAGTAACGCCTCATTTGAAAGCTAAGACCTACAAAACTCATCTAAACTGACTTATTTTCTCGTCACTTTTTTGACTTTTTTCAAATACTTGTTAAAGTTCCATAAATACTTGAAATACGTTGAATACTTCCTAGTATTAGGACAGAGGTGAAGACCAGGGCTGGGAGAACATGGGGCTTCACTTCGGGAGACTCACTTCCCAAACCCTGACCTAAAGGGAAACTCTGAATATTATAGTATCGTGAAAAGTTGATTTATTTCTGTAATTTAACTTAAAATGTGGAACTAATATTTGATATAAACTCATGTCAAGCCTTCGTTTATTTTGTCTCACAGTTTGTAAAAAACCTCACATTCTAGATCTTCAGATTATAATCTTAAAGGTACTTGATTCATCTTCTCAGTAGTTGAAGTCCTCGAACGTTTCGCCTCTCATCCAAAAGGCTTCGTCAATGACTAAGGTCCCACTCAGGCCGCAGCTGAAGATCTAGACCATCCTGAGAACCAGCTGAGAACATCCAGGCCACGCTGTAGTTCCTCGACTGACGGACGTGTCGTGAATCGTTTCCTTCGTAAATACGGATTTGAAGAACGAGGCCCAGAAACATCTGTATCTGTCGCTCTGGAGAAACATCTGTATCTGTCGCTCTGGAGAAACATCTGTATCTGTCGCTCTGGAGAAACATCTGTATCTGTCGCTCTGGAGAAACATCTGTATCTGTCGCTCTGGAGAAACATCTGTATCTGTCGCTCTGACAGAAACATCTGTATCTGTCGCTCTGGAGAAACATCTGTATCTGTCGCTCTGGCGTCCGAGACTTTGATTCTGGATCAGACGAAACTCTTTTGCCTCGAGGCCAAATCTGAGCCGAGAGACGTGACCGAGAAACCAAGAATAAAACTGAGTCTGACACACGCCGGCCCGGTTTAGTCCCGGGTTAGACCTGGTTTAGTCCTGGTTCAGTCCTGGTTCAGTCCCGGTTGAGTCCCGGTTTAGTCCCGGTTTAGTCCCGGTTTAGTCTTTGTTTAGTCCTGGTTTAGTCCTGGTTTAGTCCTGGTTTAGTCCCGGTTTAGTCCCGGTTTAGTCCTGGTTTAGTCCTGGTTTAGTCCTGGTTTAGTCCTGGTTCAGTCCCGGTTGAGTCCCGGTTTAGTCCCGGTTGAGTCCTGGTTTAGTCCTGGTTTAGTCCTGGTTTAGTCCCGGTTCAGTCCTGGTTTAGTCCTGGTTTAGTCCTGGTTCAGTCCCGGTTGAGTCCCGGTTTAGTCTTTGTTTAGTCCCGGTTTAGTCCTGGTTTAGTCCTGGTTTAGTCCCGGTTTAGTCTTTGTTTAGTCCTGGTTTAGTCCTGGTTTAGTCCTGGTTTAGTCCCGGTTTAGTCTTTGTTTAGTCCTGGTTTAGTCCTGGTTTAGTCCTGGTTTAGTCCTGGTTTAGTCCCGGTTTAGTCCCGGTTTAGTCCTGGTTTAGTCCTGGTTTAGTCCTGGTTTAGTCCCGGTTTAGTCCCGGTTGAGTCCTGGTTTAGTCCCGGTTTAGTCCTTGTTTAGTCCTGGTTTAGTCCCGGTCTTTTTCCCTGCGGCTGGTCCTGATGCGGTCTCCATGGTAACCGTGTGGATGTGGGTCAGAGCTTCCTTCGTTTCGTTTCTATCTTTAAACTCGTCGTAAAAATGGGTAAAAATCAAATAGAGCGCATTAGACTTTTGACGAATGAAACAGAAAAAACAAACTGAACGTCTTGTAGTGGCCACAAACTAACGGAAACAAAACATCGGCAACTCCTGAAGGATCATCGTCATCGTCATCATCATCATCGTCATCATCATCATCGTCATCATCGTCATCATCGTCATCGTCATCATCGTCATCGCTCCAAAAACACGTCCTGTTACATTTACACACGTTTTTACTCCACAATAGATCTGTGATTAGGTTCAGATTTAAATTAATCTTGTTTTCACTGCTAACTCCAGGCTAATATTAGCTTGTTTGCTCTGCTAACTCCAGGCTAATATTAGCTTGTTTGTTCTGCTAACTCCGTGCTAATATTAGCTTGTTTGTTCTGCTAACTCCAGGCTAATATTAGCTTGTTTGCTCTGCTAACTCCGTGCTAATATTAGCTTGTTTGCTCTGCTAACTCCAGGCTAATATTAGCTTGTTTGTTCTGCTAACTCCGTGCTAATATTAGCTTGTTTGTTCTGCTAACTCCAGGCTAATATTAGCTTGTTTGCTCTGCTAACTCCGTGCTAATATTAGCTTGTTTGCTCTGCTAACTCCAGGCTAATATTAGCTTGTTTGTTCTGCTAACTCCAGGCTAATATTAGCTTGTTTGCTCTGCTAACTCCAGGCTAATATTAGCTTGTTTGTTCTGCTAACTCTGTGCTAATATTAGCTTGTTTGCTCTGCTAACTCCGTGCTAATATTAGCTTGTTTGCTCTGCTAACTCCGTGCTAATATTAGCTTGTTTGCTCTGCTAACTCCGTGCTAATATTAGCTTGTTTGCTCTGCTAACTCCAGGCTAATATTAGCTTGTTTGCTCTGCTAACTCCAGGCTAATATTAGCTTGTTTGCTCTGCTAACTCCAGGCTAATATTAGCTTGTTTGTTCTGCTAACTCCAGGCTAATATTAGCTTGTTTGTTCTGCTAACTCCGTGCTAATATTAGCTTGTTTGTTCTGCTAACTCCAGGCTAATATTAGCTTGTTTGTTCTGCTAACTCCAGGCTAATATTAGCTTGTTTGTTCTGCTAACTCCAGGCTAATATTAGCTTGTTTGCTCTGCTAACTCTGTGCTAATATTAGCTTGTTTGCGCTGCTAACTCCAGGCTAATATTAGTGTGTTTGTGCAGAAAAGTCTTGCATATGACTATCTGACACATTTTGATCTTGTCGTGTTTTAGTCTTAAAGACGGCCCTCCTTAACGAGCAACACAGCTGTAACTTCTGTGTCTCTGATGTTTTTGACCTGGACGACTGAAAACTCGGAGAAAACGTTTTATTCTGGTCGGATTTGACGACATAAGTGGAAGAGCATTAGATCTAAATCTATATTCATTAGAAATGTAAATGTTGAAAGTTATTTTGCGTTTGTGGCGTTAGAAAAAGAGCGTTTATTAAGGCTATGCATTAAAATAATAATTAATAATAATAATAATAATAATAATGCATCGGTGGCACTGAAAAGCGTTGCTGAAACACTGTGCCATCGTCAGTCATAGTACTACAGTCGCATGACTACACTATAGTAGTACTGCAGTACTGCCCTGTACTACTATAGTACTACACTATAGTAGTACTACACTATAGTAGTACTGCCCTGTACTACTATAGTACTACACTATAGTAGTACTACACTATAGTAGTACTGCCCTGTACTACTATAGTACTACACTATAGTAGTACTGCACTATAGTAGTACTGCAGTACTGCCCTGTACTACTATAGTACTACACTATAGTAGTACTACACTATAGTAGTACTGCAGTACTGCCCTGTACTACTATAGTACTACACTATAGTAGTACTACAGTCGCATGACTACACTGTAGTAGTACTAAACTGTAGTACTAAACTGTAGTACTACAGGGCAGTACTACAGTGTAGTAGTACAGTGTAGTACTACTATAGTGTAGTACTAGTGCAGTCGTATCGAGTGTCGTCGTCTGAGGGTGAAGTTCTCATTGATCCAGGTCTGGAGTCGCCTCAGAGACTCGGCGAGGTCAGAGACTCGGCGAGGTCAGAGACTCGGCGAGGTCAGAGACTCGGCGAGGTCAGGCCTGTCACAGTCGCTCACTTTCTTATTTCCTTAAGGAAAGTCTAGAAACAGGACAGACTTCAAACCTGCATCTTTGTCTCAGATCTAAAGTCTCTAAACCAAACCCAATAAAACACACGAGCAGCGTTACTTTAAACAGTTTATTCTCATTTAGGCAAACTCTTTTGTCATATTCATAGGTCTCTATAATGATCTGTATCAATACATCTGTTAGAACCATCTGCTATAATAATCTTCTATTTAAACTCTGAAATACTGTCATGTTACTGTACATATTAATATCATCTGAAATATGGAGTAAATTCATCTTTTATTCTATAGATTTTTTATCATAATCTTTTCCCCAAAACAAAGAAAAATCAACAGAATCGACGATCTGCAGCGACGCTTTCGGGGAATTTTTAGACCAAATGTTTAAAATTTCATAAACATTTGTTGCTTTTGGTTTTTCAATTCCTCCCATTTTTTCATCGATAATTATAAACCTTAACTTTGCTTAAATGTCGCTTAATTCCGCCGTAGCTCAAATTAACAACAGGAAAAATTCAATGCATTTTTCCCCAATTTCTAACAATTGCATTTCACGAAAAAGTGTTTCTGCGCTAAACCTCAGCTGCAGTACCGGGCGTTACCTGCAGGGGCACTCCGGTCATTTCCCTCTATAGTTCACATTTTTAATTCTCCAAAAGCGTCGCTTTCGTCCGTTTTTTTGTGTGAAAATTCCGCTTCGTTTCTATTAAAAAACGTTTTGAATCCACAAAGGTTATTTTCTGATGCTACGTGTTTATAAACCGAACACAGACCTAAAGTTTCCTACGAAGAGCGTCCGTATCTTCATGTACACGTCGGCGTGTTTTCTGAAGCTACACTGGCCGTAAAGTCTTGGTATTGCTGTTTTTCGTCGTAAATCTAACGGGTGCTCGCGGCGTTTCCCGGGCGGCGATGGAGCGGCAGATGTTCCCTCAGTCACAGCTGGAGACCCCGCGGGGCGGTTTGTTAGCGGTCACGGGTGTGACTGTAGATCAGCGTTAGTGGAAGGAAAGTCCTTCAGACTTCTGTACGAGCTCCCGGGATTGACACGTGTATTAACTGAGATGCTGATATCTGATACCGATACGGGGGGTTTGTGTATCGTCCGATATCCGATATTAACAAATGCCAGGAGAAAAAGTGTCAGATCAATACAGTCTGATATTTTCTTGCAAACGAGATGTTACATATCAATGACTAATTATATCTATTAATAAACTAATGAATAAGCATTACTTAAGGATCACTGGACTTTCTGGATACGACAGGCTTTATTTACATTACCTCTCATCACAGCTGGGGCAGCAGTGGCTATATCGTGTTATTGTTTAACTATAGCTCACTTTAGCTCGCCGCGGTATTTTGAGCTGTGATTAAAAATACATGTGTGGAGGTTAAAACTAACTCAGCAGCTTCTTCCCTTCGAAATGACACACAGCATGTCCACATTCACTTCGATTTAGTCGATGAAAGTTGTGATTTTAAATCAGTGTCGGATATTTGTAGCCGATATCGTATCTATTTCAGTATTGGCTCCGATACCAGGATCGGATCGATCCTTAGTATTAACAGTTATGCCGCGTGTGGACAATCTAAACACGTAAGGAAAGAGGCGTCATTAGAAGTGTTCAGATTCAGAGAATTCAACATGAATGTGCGTTTGGACAAAAATACTTTAGTTTGACGGAAACAAGAAGAAAATCCTCTGAGTGAAGATGAATCTGGTTACGGTTCCTGTCTGTGACTGGATCAATGTAAAACCTTTGGAGATCTAAAGCTGTGAGCAAAGCTCCAGACCGCTCCATATCTGTCATTTCTGCACAAACAGCTGAAAGTTTATCTGCGGCCCTCAGTCCCTTCCTGATCTGCGGCCCTCAGTCCCTTCCTGATCTGCGACCCTCAGTCCCTTCCTGATCTGCGACCCTCAGTCCCTTCCTGATCTGCGACCCTCAGTCCCTTCCTGATCTGCGGCCCTCAGTCCCTTCCTGATCTGCGGCCCTCAGTCCCTTCCTGATCTGCGGCCCTCAGTCCCTTCCTGATCCGCGACCCTTAGTCCCTTCCTGATCTGTACCCCTCAGTCCCTTCCTGATCTGCGACCCTCAGTCCCTTCCTGATCTGCGACCCTCAGTCCCTTCCTGATCTGCGGCCCTCAGTCCCTTCCTGATCTGTACCCCTCAGTCCCTTCCTGATCCGCGACCCTTAGTCCCTTCCTGATCTGCGTCCCTCAGTCCCTTCCTGATCTGTACCCCTCAGTCCCTTCCTGATCTGCGCCCCTCAGTCCCTTCCTAAACTGCGCCCCTCAGTCCCTTCCTGATCTGCGACCCTCAGTCCTTTCCTGATCTGCGACCCTCAGTCCCTTCCTGATCTGCGGCCCTCAGTCCTTTCCTGATCTGTACCCCTCAGTCCCTTCCTGATCTGCGACCCTCAGTCCCTTCCTGATCTGCGGCCCTCAGTCCCTTCCTGATCTGCGGCCCTCAGTCCCTTCCTGATCTGCGGCCCTCAGTCCCTTCCTGATCTGCGTCCCTCAGTCCCTTCCTGATCTTTGACCCTCAGTCCCTTCCTGATCTGTGACCCTCAGTCCCTTCCTGATCTGCGCCCCTCAGTCCCTTCCTGATCTGCGACCCTCAGTCCCTTCCTGATCTGCGACCCTCAGTCCCTTCCTGATCTGCGACCCTCAGTCCCTTCCTGATCTGCGGCCCTCAGTCCCTTCCTGATCTGCGACCCTTAGTCCCTTCCTGATCTGCGCCCCTCAGTCCCTTCCTAAACTGCGCCCCTCAGTCCCTTCCTGATCTGCAACCCCAAGTCCCTTCCTGATCTGCGACCCTCAGTCCTTTCCTGATCTGCGACCCTCAGTCCCTTCCTGATCTGCGACCCCAAGTCCCTTCCTGATCTGCGACCCTCAGTCCTTTCCTGATCTGCGACCCTCAGTCCTTTCCTGATCTGCGACCCCAAGTCCCTTCCTGATCTGCGACCCTCAGTCCTTTCCTGATCTGTACCCCTCAGTCCCTTCCTGATCTGCGACCCTCAGTCCTTTCCTGATCTGTACCCCAAGTCCCTTCCTGATCTGCGACCCTCAGTCCCTTCCTGATCTGTGACCCTCAGTCCCTTCCTGATCTGCGCCCCTCAGTCCCTTCCTGATCTGTGACCCTCAGTCCCTTCCTGATCTGCGACCCTCAGTCCCTTCCTGATCTGCGACCCTTAGTCCCTTCCTGATCTGCGCCCCTCAGTCCCTTCCTAAACTGCGCCCCTCAGTCCCTTCCTGATCTGCAACCCCAAGTCCCTTCCTGATCTGCGACCCTCAGTCCTTTCCTGATCTGCGACCCTCAGTCCCTTCCTGATCTGCGGCCCTCAGTCCTTTCCTGATCTGCGACCCCAAGTCCCTTCCTGATCTGCGCCCCTCAGTCCTTTCCTGATCTGTACCCCTCAGTCCCTTCCTGATCTGCGACCCTCAGTCCTTTCCTGATCTGTACCCCTCAGTCCCTTCCTGATCTGCGGCCCTCAGTCCCTTCCTGATCTGCGGCCCTCAGTCCCTTCCTGATCTGCGGCCCTCAGTCCCTTCCTGATCTTTGACCCTCAGTCCCTTCCTGATCCGCGACCCTCAGTCCCTTCCTGATCCGCGCCCCTCAGTCCCTTCCTGATCTTTGACCCTCAGTCCCTTCCTGATCTGTGACCCTCAGTCCCTTCCTGATCTGCGCCCCTCAGTCCCTTCCTGATCTGCGACCCTCAGTCCCTTCCTGATCTGTGACCCTCAGTCCCTTCCTGATCTGCGCCCCTCAGTCCCTTCCTGATCTGCGGCCCTCAGTCCCTTCCTGATCTGCGCCCCTCAGTCCCTTCCTGATCTGCCGTCCTCAGTCCCTTCCTGATCTTTGACCCTCAGTCCCTTCCTGATCTGTGACCCTCAGTCCCTTCCTGATCTGCGGCCCTCAGTCCCTTCCTGGCTGCGCGTGGACTTCATGCAGGTCCAACGTTCTCCACATCCCCCCGTAAAGTCGCTCCATCGCCGACTCGCCGCCACGAAGAGGAAGCGAGAGCCCGGTCGCACCAGACGCTACCGGAAACCAAACGCCGAAACGGTAACGGGAGCACGGACATGCGCGGGTCAAAGGTCAGAGGCGGTCAGGTTTTTTTTTTTTACTTGTTTTTTTTTTTCAGGCTGCAACGGGTCGAGATATTGCAAAAAGAATACGGCGTGAAACAGTCGCGTCCAAAATCTGCTGCAAATCAAAATAATATGGCTTCAAATTGAATATTTGAAATAGAGTGAAACATTTTTATGACGAACGTTATGGCTTTTAAAATGTCGGGACTTTTTATTATTATTGAGCTGAAGTTCCATCAAAAATAAATTCAAAAACTTAAAACGTATAGAATTTAAACCAACCAAATCAATACATTTAGATAAAACTTTCCTCATCGAGAACAATTTTTACAATTATATTGTACTCAAAATATTTTCAATAAATCAAACTATTTGTGGAAATTTGTTGCATATTTTTTTCTATTGCCAAAAAGTCACAAAAAATGTTGAATGTAAGATTTAACAGTTAATAAGTGCTTAGTTCACTACCTTTGTCTGAACAATCGAACCCTTATTGCAGTCACAATTCCTACACAGTGAAGAAAGTACATGTGTCGAATAATCTAAGACCTTGAGCACATTTTTAACCAAAGCTTAAATTTGTTTTTTAAATGAAGCTTCGTACATTCATCTCATCGGCGGAAAGCTCTGATTCAGTTCGTTTGTAAAATAAATACGTAAAGTTTATTGCAAAGCTCGAAATGATTTTGTCCCTAAAGAAAACCCAAAGTTGCAGTTCTCCATTGCTTTTATTTTTTTGCCGCCGTATTGTTTAAATTGCTTCCCCGCTGCAGCCCAGAGCTCTTTTTTTTTTTTTGGACCCGAAACGTTTGAAAGCAAAAGAATCATCACTGGAACTACAGCCGGTGCGACCGCCGCTTCCACCAACTTAATTTACACAAAGCAAATGTCAACTCTACAGAGATCACAACGGAATTTAAAAAACAGGAATGTCCTAAAACTAAAGGAGACTTGTTTTTGTTTTTTTTTACACTGTCTCTTCAGCGAAAGTTCAGTTTCTCCTCGATTCGGCGGAAAAAGGTCCATCGTCAGAGCGGATTCGACCCCGGGGCTGATCTGCGAAAAAAACAATCGACGAAGAGAGAGTTCCACGTCAGCCGCGAGTCTCTTTGTTTTCTACCGAAGGAGAAACATCTAGAAGGTAGATTTGGACATGATGGAAATGTGGATGGAAGCCACAGACGGCTTTCTCCACTTCTCTCGGCTAAAACAAAAGAAACGTTTGGAACAAAATGGCTGTGATGATCACGGGGAAGTCGGATGGAGCACCTCGGACAGTTTGGCGAACGGAAGAGTCCGTTTGGAGCGTGGACGTTTGTCTCCTGGAATCGATCCTCGCTCCACCGGCGAGAAAAGTAAATCCAGGACAGAACAGTTTCAAATGGAGAACGTTCCGGATGACTTTGATTGGATCCAAACAAAAAGCCGCAGAACGGTTTGGTCAATTTCAGCCGTAAAACAAACTTCAGACGCCGAAGTCTTTTGCAGAAACAAGAGACGTCGTGAGGCCGATCTTCTCTCGCGAGGCCGATCTTATTATTTCTCTGAAGTCGTTGCGTCGCGAAGAGGAGACCAGAGTGTTGGCAAGATTTAGACAAAGACGTAAATCCACTCGTGACGTGGAACTTTAAATCATCGTCAAAGTAGAAACGGTTTTGGAAAAAGGTCGGCCTAAAATAATCCAGGAATGACTGATCTTCCTTCTCGTGAGGCCTGGGTGTGTGAGTGACCAGTTCTTTAACGATCCTTGTTTCTGATTCCCCTGCACTCAAATATTTGTGATCTAGAACCAGAAATTAATCATGTTTATTTATTCCTTTTCCTTCCGTTTAATGTCTTTTACAATCGTAACATTTATTTGAGGTGAAACGACCAAGAAACTTCCTTAAACGACAAAAGGGCAGAAAAAACATGTTCCAACAGGACAACTCCTGTACGACTGAGAACTTACACAGACGTTCCAACTTTTTCCACTTTTTCCCAGTTTTTCAACTTTTTCAAAACGTTTCAAAATGATAGAAATGTTTCCACTTATTTAAATTTTCCACTTTTGCCCAATTTTAATTTTTTTCACCTTTTTCCCTCATTTTTTTTTTCTGACCAACAGCATAAAAATTTGGATCTAAAGATTATAGTTTTTTTCTCCCAGTACCAGACTGGTATCGTTAAACGTTCCCCAGTCCGACTCGTGAGGTTGAATTTTCCGTTACGTCGCTTAAACCGGAAACACTGCAAAAAAGGTGAACGATGTTTTGCCGATAAAAGGACGTCCATGAACTCTTTTCAAAGTGATTCGTTGGGACAGTCGTTGAGGTTTTGGCCAAAAAGCAAGAAACAAAATAAATTTCCAAAGGATTTCGAATCATGACCGATCTCTTCTCATCCGGCGGTCCCTTCAATCTTTTAAAGGCGAGTCGGTAAATGGTGAATGGTGAATGAGATTTCTTCTTTGTTATTTATCTCTGAGACTTTGAGGAACTTTGAGGAAACCTGAAGTGAACTCATCCAAGAAGAGGAGAAACATGACATGGTGAAAACCGGTGATAGAAAGATGTCCGTGGACTCCTTTAAAGGCGAGTCGACTCTGGTTAAGGCTTGTTCTTGTCTTTTAAATCTCGGCGATGAAGCATTTCACGAGGTCCGGGTCAAATCTGGCCAAAAGATAAACGTTTACAGGGTTGGAATTTGTGAGGAAATAATCCAAGAATCTTCTCCAGGAAACGTTGGGATTACCGGGAGGTTTGGGCCAAAAAGAAACCCATGAATGACGGATCTCTGAAACCTTCAAAGGCGAGTCCTCTCCGGTAAATGGTGTTTGGGAAACGAGGGGGAAAAAAGTCCAGGAATGAGATTTCAAACGACAAATCTCTCGTCATTACAGTGTTGGAATTTGGCCTGAAATAATCCAAGAATGGAGGACTTTTTGACAGTGGAAGGATGTTGTGGTAGAATTTAGGATGAAGAGAATGTCCTTAAACTCTTTTGAAGGCGAGTCGTCTCTGTTGCTTTTCTCGCCTCTTATGTCATCGGCGAGGTAAGACGAGGATCAGGAGGGTTCGGTAAAAATCAGCCACGAAAACGATGAAAACGATCCATGTCTGAGCTCTTGAGTTACTGAGGAGGCTTGTTGTGAGATGATCGGTGCGTGAGCGTTTTTCCCCTCGCGGTGGCGCCCCCTTCAGGCCAGCAGCAGCGTCAGCACGAGCCCCGCGGCGAGCAGCGCCAGGTCGCGGCGGTGCTGGCGCGAGCCGTTCCCGCGGCTGCACAGTTCGAAGAGACTCCCGCGGAAATCCAGGCTCCGAGACTCTTCCTTCAGCTTCTCCCACATCTCCGTCGCCCCCTCCTGGCAGTCGGCCAGAGCCGTGGTGGCGCACGAGTGGAAGTTATCCCAGTACCTGTGGAGAACCAGGCCAAAGATCAGGAAACTGTGCTAACACGGGCTACAACAGGCTAAACACGAGCTACAACAGGCTAAACACGGGCTACAACAGGCTAAACACGAGCTACAACAGGCTAACACGAGCTACAACAGGCTAAACACGAGCTACAACAGGCTAAACACGGGTCACGAGTGGAAGTTATCCCAGTACCTGTGGAGAACGAGGCCAAAGATCAGGAAACTGTGCTAACACGGGCTACAACAGGCTAAACACGAGCTACAACAGGCTAAACACGGGTCACGAGTGGAAGTTATCCCAGTACCTGTGGAGAACGAGGCCAAAGATCAGGAAACTGTGCTAACACGAGCTACAACAGGCTAACACGAGCTACAACAGGCTAACACGGGCTACAACAGGCTAAACACGAGCTACAACAGGCTAAACACGGGCTACAACAGGCTAAACACGAGCTACAACAGGCTAACACGAGCTACAACAGGCTAAACACGAGCTACAACAGGCTAAACACGGGTCACGAGTGGAAGTTATCCCAGTACCTGTGGAGAACGAGGCCAAAGATCAGGAAACTGTGCTAACACGAGCTACAACAGGCTAACACGAGCTACAACAGGCTAACACGGGCTACAACAGGCTAAACACGAGCTACAACAGGCTAAACACGGGCTACAACAGGCTAAACACGAGCTACAACAGGCTAACACGAGCTACAACAGGCTAAACACGAGCTACAACAGGCTAAACACGGGTCACGAGTGGAAGTTATCCCAGTACCTGTGGAGAACGAGGCCAAAGATCAGGAAACTGTGCTAACACGAGCTACAACAGGCTAAACACGAGCTACAACAGGCTAAACACGAGCTACAACAGGCTAAACACGAGCTACAACAGGCTAAACACGAGCTACAACAGGCTAAACACGGGTCACGAGTGGAAGTTATCCCAGTACCTGTGGAGAACGAGGCCAAAGATCAGGAAACTGTGCTAACACGGGCTACAACAGGCTAAACACGAGCTACAACAGGCTAAACACAAGCTACAACAGGCTGAACACGAGCTACAACAGGCTAAACACGAGCTACAACAGGCTGAACACGAGCTACAACAGGCTAAACACGAGCTACAACAGACTAAACACGAGCTACAACAGGCTAAACACGAGCTACAACAGGCTAACACGAGCTACAACAGGTTAAACACGAGCTACAACAGGCTAAACACGAGCTACAACAGGCTAAACACGAGCTACAACAGGCTGAACACGAGCTAACCCTAACTGGTTTATTTGGGACAGTGCGTGTTAATGAACATACATGGGTCTCATGCATGTAAACAAGCCACACTGGATTGTAGCCTTGGGCTAATTTCCATCCGTCGTCCCCCATGCGCACTCTCAAACACACTCTCATTCATCCTGGCCTATTGTACATGTTTTTAGTGGTAGGGGAAACCGGAGTACCCGGAGGAAACCTACGCAGACACGGGGAGAACATGCAAACTCCACACAGAAAGGCCCCGTCCAGGTGGGAATCGAACCCGGGACCTTCTAGCTGTGAAGCACGAGCTCTAACCGCTGTGCTACCGTGCGTTTTCATCTCTATTTTGAGGACTTTTTTCCAGAAGCTTTTAGATTTGGGTAAAGCCAAACTGAAGAAAGTGTGCTCTGTTCAGGCAGGTTTAAGAGTTTAAGGGTCACTCTCACCGGCCTGGAGACTCGTTGGAGACTCGAGTCACTGAGATGTCAAACAGGTTTGATTTCAGCGAGATCTGGAGACTCGCCTTCTCTCCAGGGGACGTCTCGGAGACTTATCTGTGACCAACGGCAACTCAAGTCTCCAACGAGTCTCCATAGAGTCTCCAGGCCAATGAGATCAGTCCTTAAGGTCACATGACACATGAAAAGAGACAAAGGACTTCCAGCAGGAGATCGTCAGGTTTGTGAATAAAGATCTTTCTGCGTCTCGGAGACAGATTTGGTGTGAATGTGGTTTAATTTTAATTTGGCTAAATATCTGTTACTGTTTTTATTGTTAATTATTCCAATGACCGAACCTGAAACATCTGAAACATCTGAAACATCTGAAACATCTGACGCTGAGGATGTTCCTGAGCAGGAAGTTTCCACTCTCCGTGGCTCGTTTGTTAACTCAATATTGTTGAAGTGAATGCTCTGTCCGGCCCCGCCCCAGCGTCCCGGGGGAGGGGGGGCTCAGCTGCTCCTCTCTTATTACTCCCCCCCCCCCCCCCCCCCCCCTCGCCGAACAGGGCTTTAATGAGGAGTCGCTCTGATGAAAGTGTAATGAGCGCCCGGACACGTCCCGGGTCTCAGGGGGCGGAGCTGCAGACAATCGCAATCCCATTAGAGGGAGATCCACCAGAGGGGGGGGGGGGGGGGCAGGAGGGGGGGACGGGGCAGGAGGGGGGAGACGGGGCAGGAGGGAGGACACGGGGCAGGAGGGAGGACACGGGTCACTGCGGCACCATAAACCTCACGGGTCGGTTTGGAAACGCCGACGAGGCGCGACTAAACGGAACGACTCAAATAAAGACAGAAACATGAGTCGATGTTTAAATGTGCGGCTTCATTTAGTCACAGTGAGAACCAGATGTTTACATACAAGGAAACTTTATTTATACCGTGCACAATGCGCTCGAATACACTTTATAACAATTAGAATTTAAAAAATATTTCTATTTGTCAAACGCCAGACGAATGAGAGAGGGTTACTTCACCATTTTGTATTTTCCGTTTTACAAAGTCAGAAGTTTCCACACACTCAGACACTGAACCTTTAAACAGTTAAAGCCCAGATGAAGATGTCATGACCTCTGAAGCTCTAGTCTGGTTCCTCCTCAGGTGTGATTTACAGACACTTGAAGGTTCAGGTTCTTTGGTTAAAACAATGATGGAAATGTCCCGTCATCAGAAGATCAGAAAGAAGGTTCTGTGTCCCAGAGTCTGAAATGTGAAGATCAACCCAAGAACAAAAGACCTGGAGAAGATGCTGAACCTGCTCAGAGTTTGTCATTATCCAGAGTGAAACAAGTCCATGGGCTGAGAGGAACTCTGCAGGAAGAAGCTCTGACTCTTAAACAAACTCAAGGAGAAAGACTTTAATGTTTGGAGACATTGTGTCCATAAGGACCATGGTCCCGTTTGGAGGAAAAGCCTGAGACCATCCCAACTGTGACGGGGGCAGCATCATGCTGTGGGGCTGTTTTGCTCTCTCATTCTTCTGGGATTTGACAATTAGAAATATTTGTTTTAATTATAATTGAACTAAAAAAAAATTAAGTTCATTCTGGTTTCATGTCAGACAGTGAGAAGCAGATGTGTCTTTATATGACGTGTGTGTGAACATCTGGTTCTCACTGGACGAGTGTTTTGGATCTGGTTCAGTGAAAACCTCTCGTGAGCGTCGAGGCTGGAGATTTTAATATTCCGTTTTTTCTTTGATCGTGTAAACGCTGGTTCCCGTTTTCATGCACCATTAATCGTAAACAAACATGGCGGCGGCGAGTCTGAAGAGCTCCTGTTTCTGAGTCGAGAAACCATGAAAGAACTAAAAGTGAATATTTAAGACAAAGAAGCCTCGTGATGTGTCTCAGTGAACTCCGTCGCTTCATCTCCACTTTTTACCTTTTTACCCCATTTTCTTTTCACAAATTTTTCCCTACAGTTCTTATTTTTCCTTTTTATTTCTCCCCAGTTCTTCCACATGTCGTTTGCGGCTCAGGTTTCATATTCCTGATGGTTTGGCTTCATCATCTTCATCATCATCTTCATCATCATCTTCATCTCATCGTGGTCGTCGTGGAGAAAGTCCCAAAGACTCTGAGTTCTTCATTCGTGTCGATATCGCCTCGTTCTCTTTATCTGATTGTGTTTGTGTGTCTAACCCTTTGTGCGGCGAGTGAGAGTCAAGAGGCTCCACTTCACCCCCCCCCCCCCTCCTCTCCTCTCTCCCCCCCCCCTCCTCTCGCCTTCACCCCCCCCCTCCCCTCCCCGGAGACCCCACAGCCACCCGTCTGTTTGGCTCGTGCCTCGGAGCTTAATCCAATCTGTGCCGCCTTTGACCCGACGCCTGTTTGGGTCCAATTAACACCCGCTCAGCCACGCCCCCCCCCCCCCCACTAACCCCCCCGCCCCCCTCAGACCCCCCCCTCACTAACACACACACACACACCCCTCAGACCCCCCCCCCTCACTAACACAGAGCCGCTTCATTCAACAGGGACTCGCTGTAGACACAGGTTTCAAAAGATAATGAAGAAAATCTCAGTATTTTGGGAATTTTCTCGTGAAGCGAAATTTTTACAAATATGAGAAAATATAAAAACTCTGTTTATAAAGTATTTTATATATAAAGTATTTTATATATAAAATACTTTATATATAAAATACTTTCTCCACATTTTCGATATTTTTGTTTTGCATTTTTACCCCTAATTTTTTTCCACCTCAGACCTCATAGCCCTCGTAGAACTCACAGACCTGATAGACCTCATGGACCTCAGAGACCTCATAGATCTGATGGACCTCATGGACCTGATGGACCTCATAGACCTCATAGACCTCATAGACCTGATAGACCTGATAGACCTCATAGACCTCCTGTCTCAGCTCGACTTGTTGCTCGTGAGTCTGAACTCCCTCAAAGGCTTAAACATCTGAGTTCTTCTTCATGAGTAAAGCTGCTCTGAGTAAATATAAAAAAGGCGACAGAGACAGATGGATGCTCAGGGGGAGGGGCCGTGTGTGTGTGTGTGTGTGTGTGTGTGTGTGTGTGTGTGTGTGTGTGTGTGTGTGTGTGTGTGTGTGTGTGTGTGTGTGTGTGTGTGTGTGTGTGTGTGTGTGTGTGTGTGTGTGTGTGTGTGTGTGTGTGTCTGTATATATGGTTTATGGAGCCAATTGACCTGACTACTCACCAGCACTACGAGAACCTAAGGGGATTAGCAGGACTATGCTACGGTCCTCATAAACCAAGATTTTGTATTTTAATTTTTAGCATATAAAGAGCATAATTTCATTGTTTTTCTGAAGTCCTTTTAATGCTCAATGATAATATATCATGCACATATCAAGTTTTTTTAAATTCTTAGCTTTTAAAGACCATAAATTGAAAGTTTATTTGACGTCCATATAATACCCCAACCTGACTTCTTGTGTATGGAGTGTATGATGTGCTCCCCCTACCCTACTCTGGCGGTATTGAAGGCTCCATTGTGATTGGTTCTTTATGGGGACACGTGCGGGATATGTGTCCGGGCATGTTGAGTGATTTCGGAAGACATCTAATGGTAATGCGAAGAAGAAGGACCAAGAGAAAGTTCACTCCAAAGAAGACAAGAAAATATATTGGTAAGTATCTAGTCCTTGTTAAATATACGTTATCAAGTATTTTCTGAATGGAACTTAGCCCCGGCCTGGAGGATTTATCCCCGGGCTGGATGATATGGGGACCGGGCTATTGGGTTTTGGAGCTGGCTGTGGAACTTAGCCCCAGCCTTGGTGAGTTTTCCCCGGCCTGGATGAGTTGGGGGGTGTAGTCCGAGGAGGGGTGCTTAAGAGTGGGTCCGAGATGTGGGCTGTGTGTCCCCGGAGGTCCAGAGGAGTCAGGGGGGCGAGTGTGTGCAAGTAGGGCCGGGGTAGGAGTGCCCTGAGCCGGGTAGTGTAAGTGGAGTAGAGGGTGGGTCATTGTGGTGGATGTCGGTGCGGAGCTGGTAGCTTTAGGAGCAGGCTGGTCAGAGGAGGTCCAGAGGAGCCAGGGGGGCGAGTGTGTGCACGTAGGCCGGGGTAGGAGTGCCCTGAGCCGGGTAGTGTAAGTGGAGTAGAGGGTGGGTCATTGTGGTGGATGTCGGTGCGGAGCTGGTAGCTTTAGGAGCAGGCTGGTCAGAGGAGGTCCAGAGGAGCCAGGGGGGCGAGTGTGTGCACGTAGGCCGGGGTAGGAGTGCCCTGAGCCGGGTAGTGTAAGTGGAGTAGAGGGTGGGTCATTGTGGTGGATGTCGGTGCGGAGCTGGTAGCTTTAGGAGCAGGCTGGTCAGAGGAGGTCCAGAGGAGCCAGGGGGGCGAGTGTGTGCACGTAGGCCGGGGTAGGAGTGCCCTGAGCCGGGTAGTGTAAGTGGAGTAGAGGGTGGGTCATTGTGGTGGATGTCGGTGCGGAGCTGGTAGCTTTAGGAGCAGGCTGGTCAGAGGAGGTCCAGAGGAGCCAGGGGGGCGAGTGTGTGCACGTAGGCCGGGGTAGGAGTGCCCTGAGCCGGGTAGTGTAAGTGGAGTAGAGGGTGGGTCATTGTGGTGGATGTCGGTGCGGAGCTGGTAGCTTTAGGAGCAGGCTGGTCAGAGGAGGTCCAGAGGAGCCAGGGGGGCGAGTGTGTGCACGTAGGCCGGGGTAGGAGTGCCCTGAGCCGGGTAGTGTAAGTGGAGTAGAGGGTGGGTCATTGTGGTGGATATCGGTGCGGAGCTGGTAGCTTTAGGAGCAGGCTGGTCAGAGGAGGTCCAGAGGAGCCAGGGGGGCGAGTGTGTGCACGTAGGCCGGGGTAGGAGTGCCCTGAGCCGGGTAGTGTAAGTGGAGTAGAGGGTGGGTCATTGTGGTGGATGTCGGTGCGGAGCTGGTAGCTTTAGGAGCAGGCTGGTCAGAGGAGGTCCAGAGGAGCCAGGGGGGCGAGTGTGTGCACGTAGGCCGGGGTAGGAGTGCCCTGAGCCGGGTAGTGTAAGTGGAGTAGAGGGTGGGTCATTGTGGTGGATGTCGGTGCGGAGCTGGTAGCTTTAGGAGCAGGCTGGTCAGAGGAGGTCCAGAGGAGCCAGGGGGGCGAGTGTGTGCACGTAGGCCGGGGTAGGAGTGCCCTGAGCCGGGTAGTGTAAGTGGAGTAGAGGGTGGGTCATTGTGGTGGATGTCGGTGCGGAGCTGGTAGCTTTAGGAGCAGGCTGGTCAGAGGAGGTCCAGAGGAGCCAGGGGGGCGAGTGTGTGCACGTAGGCCGGGGTAGGAGTGCCCTGAGCCGGGTAGTGTAAGTGGAGTAGAGGGTGGGTCATTGTGGTGGATGTCGGTGCGGAGCTGGTAGCTTTAGGAGCAGGCTGGTCAGAGGAGGTCCAGAGGAGCCAGGGGGGCGAGTGTGTGCACGTAGGCCGGGGTAGGAGTGCCCTGAGCCGGGTAGTGTAAGTGGAGTAGAGGGTGGGTCATTGTGGTGGATGTCGGTGCGGGGCTGGTAGCTTTAGGAGCAGGCTGTGGAACTTAGCCCCAGCCTTGGTGAGTTTTCCCCGGCCCTGATGAGTTGGGGACCGGGGTATTGGGTTTAGGAGCTGGCTGTGGAACTTAGCCCCAGCCTGGGTGGTTCTTTGTAGGTTCAAGTATTGTCTGTTTATCTTTCAGAGTGACACTGGGAAGGACCAAAGGCAGGAGATGGCACAAGAAAAAAACAACCCAGACTCAGACCCAGACTATGTGGGTGATGAAGATTTAGATGAGCTCCCCCATCCAAATATATGGCTGACACAAAAGTCGGATACAAGTCTTGCTCCTGCTTCTAGTGCACCGGGAACCAGCCAGCAAGGTAGTTCTTCATACACCTCAGAGTTGCATTCAGAGAATGGTCCACGAAGAGGAGACCCACAGCGGACAAGTTCCATAAATTACTGCTTTGTCTGCGGTAAGCCCCAGAAGAAAATATCGAGACATCTTAAAACACACAAGACCAATGCAGAGATTGTACAAGTCTTTTCCCTTACTGATGTCAAGGAGCGCAACAAACGGATTGAAAAAATTAGGAATAAAGGGAACTTTTTACATAATCAAGCAGTATTACAAAGTGGGAAAGGGCAATTGAAAGTGAAGCGACGATGCAAAAAAAAAGCTTTGGATGGAAAGTTTATTCACTGCATGTATTGTCAAGGCATGTTTCTCCGCAAAGAACTATGGAGGCATACTCGCAGGTGCCCTCACAAACCCGAAGATGCAAACCAAGAAGAGACGTCTGGAAGGAGAAGGATCCTCGGCTCTGCATCAGCTCAGGATGCCGCCTTATGTGCGCAAATCTCGGGTGGGGTTTGGAAGCTTCTCAGTGTTATGAACGTGGATGAAGTTGGATCAGTTGTGCGAAATGACTTCTGTATTCTCCAGTTTGCCCAGTCACTTTACAACATTCATGGACAGGATACAACAAAGTATGAATACATAAGACAAAAACTGAGAGAAGTGGGACGTCTGCTGCTGTGCTTGCGGACAGATTTCTCTGTGCCGACCCTGGAAGATGCTGTTAGGCCTGCAAACTTTGAGAAAGTGGTACAAGCGGTCAAAAAGGTAGCAGGTTTTAATGATGACAATCTTTCGTACAAAACCCCGAGCCTTGCTCTTAAACTCGGCCACACACTGAATAAGATCTGCGACATCATCCACTGCCGGGGCTTGATGGCAGAAGATGAGAAGCTGGTGAAGTATACTGAAACATTTAAGAAGTTGCTCAGTACCAAGTGGAAAGAATATGTATCTCACAATGCCCTTAACACACTGAGTGATGCCAAGTTTAATAAACCGTTAACCTTACCATTCACTGAAGATGTTGTGAAACTTCACAAGTTTTTGGAAAAGGCAGCAGAAGAGGCCACAAGCAAACTGCAAGAAACAGATGATGCTCAAACTTATGCCCGTCTTGCCATGGTGTTGCTCACACAAATCATTGTGTTCAACCGTCGGCGAGCTGGAGAGGTTTCCAAAATGCCTCTGAAACATTTTCTGGAGAGGGATAATCAACAACTTCATGCGGATGTAAGCCTTGGTTTATCGGACACAGAAAAGAAGCTCTGCCGGTATCTAAGTCGCGTGGAAATTATGGGTAAAAGAGGGAGAAAAGTTGCAGTTCTTCTCCCCCGACCTGTTGTCAATGGTCTTACACTACTCACAAATAAGAGGAAAGAATGTGGTGTGTCTCCCTCAAACCCATTCTTATTTGCACGACCCAAAGCACCAACCCATTATAGAGGAAGTGACTGCCTGAGACGTTTCTCCACACAGTGCGACACAAAGTACCCCGAGCACCTCCGGTCGACGGGTCTCAGGAAACATGTGGCCACGCTATCTCAAGTCTTAAACCTCCAGGAGAATGAGCTGGATCAGGTGGCAGACTTCCTTGGACATGATATCCGCGTACACAGGGAATTCTACAGACTGCCTGTTCCAACAACACAACTTGCAAAGATATCCAAAGTATTGCTTTTAATGGAGAAGGGATCCATTTCCTCGCTAAAAGGAAAGACGCTGGAGGAGATTGAACTTGAAGGTTTGTTAAATGTATCTCTTATCTGGGTGTGCATGTAGGGCCGGGGTAGGAGTGCCCTGAGCCGGGTAGTGTAAGTGGAGTAGAGGGTGGGTCATTGTGGTGGATGTCGGTGCGGAGCTGGTAGCTTTAGGAGCAGGCTGGTCAGAGGAGGTCCAGAGGAGCCAGGGGGGCGAGTGTGTGCACGTAGGCCGGGGTAGGAGTGCCCTGAGCCGGGTAGTGTAAGTGGAGTAGAGGGTGGGTCATTGTGGTGGATGTCGGTGCGGGGCTGGTAGCTTTAGGAGCCGGCTGGGGATCTTAGCCCCAGCCTTGGTGAGTTTTCCCAGGCCTGGTGGCTTTAGGAGCGGGCTGATTGAATTGAATCCCCCTTTTGTTTTTAGATGAAATTCCCATCAGTGCAGATGAGGCCGAAGAGGAGAGTCACAGTGACTCGGGGGACTCTGCTGAGAAACAAGCGGCAACTGTGGTTATAGATGATGACCCGATCGACATAGCTGATGGAGATACCTCTGATTTTGAAGGCAAGTTCTTCTGTTTACTCTTGTAGTAGTCTTGCTCTGACTTATTCACATTGTTTTGTTTAAATTAATTCCTAATTTTCCTTTTCAGAGGCAGCACAGAGGCCTGCAAAGCAACCTGGACCAAAACGCAGAGTGACAAAAAGAGCATGGTCAAAGACTGAAGAAGCAGCTGTAATGCGGCATTTTAAAAAACACATCAAGAGAGGAAAACTGGCCACAAAAAATGAAGTAACTCAGTGTAAGCAAGCAGAAATGGCCTTAAGTCAGAGAACACTGCAGAATATAAGAGACTTTGTGAGAAATCGTGGACTAGCACATAAAAGACAACTAAAGGTAAAAGATGGATAAGCATGGAGTGTATGTATGAAGAACATTAAAACTTTTCCAGCCTCTAATTGTGGTTCATCCATCCATCCATTTTCTCCCACTTGTCCGTTGCCGGGTCGTGGAGGCAGCCGTTGGAGCTGCCCAAATCACATAGCACCAGTCCCCTATGGCTCCTCCTGCAGGTGGTGGGTCCACGGAAGGACGGCCTCATGGTTCCAAACGGGCCTGTTGGTCTCTCATAGGGGAATTGTGGTTCAGTTATGTTTAAAGTCCTCATAATTCATCTTTGGTCCTCATGAACCACCTTCTGGTCGGTGGCTGTGTATAGACAACCGTAGCTGATACAAGGATGTTAAATAGACCTAAATTTTTTTCAGATTTTTTACAGTTAGTCTATCCAGAGCTTATCTCTCTAGGACCTTGGGAAACCATAGTCCTCTTAAACCACACCAGGGTTGGTTTTTCCAAAAGGTCAACATAAACCATAAAACCACGTATGTGTGTGTGTGTGTGTGTGTGTGTGTGTGTGTGTTCTCTCTGAGGTTTATCCAGGAAGTGACTCCAACATGGCTGCTGGTCTTCCCCACGCTTATTCATTCACAAAGACTGACATGTTTGGTATCCACGTGTAGCAGGAAAGGCTGTGACCGACATGACGCTGTGATCCAAATATGGTCATTTCCTTTGTGGGGGACAGAGCGGCTAAAGACGGGAGGAATATTCAGGTTTTCACTCTTTAACCTCTTAACCCCCACTTAAATGCAGTGAGTCCCTAAGCCCCGCCCCGTGTGCCCCGCCCCTCACCCGCAGATGCGGTGAGTCCCTAAGCCCCGCCCCTCACCCGCAGATGCGGTGAGTCCCTAAGCCCCGCCCCTCACCCGCAGATGCGGTGAGCCCCGTGTGCCCCGCCCCTCACCCGCAGATGCGGTGAGTCCCTAAGCCCCGCCCCGTGTGCCCCGCCCCTCACCCGCAGATGCGGTGCAGGTTCTGCCGGTCGTCCAGGTCCTGGGGGTAGTTGGCCATGTTGTCCCCGAGCTTCAGGAGGCAGTCGGAGAAACCGCGGAACACCGAGTCGCAGTGGCCCGCCCCCGTCACCGCGGCAACCAGGGACGCTGCACAGACACAAGGGCGGCGACAGGTCAGAGGAAGAACTCTTTCTTCACGACATCCACAAACAGAAAAAACACTTATATATTTATCCACAAGTCCAATGTCAAATCTTTCATATTTTATTCTGATTTCCCTTTTTTTTTTAAATCATAATTTTTTTTTTAAATCTTAATTTTTTACTGTAGTTTTTTCCCATTTCCCCAAAAATCTTTCCTTAAATTTGTTGTCAATTTTTTCCCATTTTTAACAGAAATTTCCTCCATTTCCCTTTGTGTCGTACGTTTTATTTCTTTCATTTCCCCGTCGTGTTTCCAGTTCTTTTCTGCACTTTTGCGTCAATCACAAAAACCTGTTTGATCATGTGTTCCGGGGCTGTGGTTTCCCCTGCCACCAAAAACATGTACAATAGGTCAGGATGAATGATGTGAGTGGTGGTTCAGCTGCTCAGGCTCATGAAGAACCGGAGGTTTAGATTCTCCGATTTCTGTGAAGTGAATCTAAACACATGAGCTCTGGGGCTTTAGGTATAATCCCATTACTCCATTAGGGCCCGACCGATATATCGTCTGATAATAAGGCCGATATATCGTCTGATAATAAGGCCGATATATCGTCTGATAATAAGGCCGATATATCGTTTAATAAAAAGGCCGATATATCGTCTGATAAAAAGGCCGATATATCGTCTGATAATAAGGCCAATATATCGTCCAATAAAAAGGCCGATATATCTTCTGATAAAAAGGCCGATATATCGTCTAATAAAAAGGCCGATATATCGTCTGATAAAAAGGCCGATATATCGTCTGATAAAAAGGCCAATATATCGTCCAATAAAAAGGCCGATATATCTTCTGATAAAAAGGCCGATATATCGTCTGATAATAAGGCCGATATATCGTCTAATAAAAAGGCCGATATATCGTCTGATAAAAAGGCCGATATATCGTCTAATAAAAAGGCCGATATATCGTCTGATAAAAAGGCCGATATATCGTCTAATAAAAAGGCCAATATATCGTCCAATAAAAAGGCCGATATATCGTCTGATAAAAAGGCCGATATATCGTCTGATAAAAAGGCCGATATATCGTCTAATAAAAAGGCCAATATATCGTCCAATAAAAAGGCCGATATATCTTCTGATAAAAAGGCCGATATATCGTCTGATAAAAAGGCCGATATATCGTCTGATAAAAAGGCCGATATATCGTCCAATAAAAAGGCCGATATATCGTCCAATAAAAAGGCCGATATATCGTCTGATAAAAAGGCCGATATATCGTCCAATAAAAAGGCCGATATATCGTTTAATAAAAAGGCCGATATATCGTCCAATAAAAAGGCCGATATATCGTCCAATAAAAAGGCCGATATATCGTCCGATAAAAAGGCCGATATATCGTCCAATAAAAAGGCCGATATATCAGTCGATAAAAAGGCCGATATATCGTCCAATAAAAAGGCCGATATATCGTCCGATAAAAAGGCCGATATATCGTCCGATAAAAAGGCCGATATATCGTCCAATAAAAAGGCCGATATATCGTCCGATAAAAAGGCCGATATATCGTCCAATAAAAAGGCCGATATATCGTTTAATAAAAAGGCCGATATATCGTTTAATAAAAAAGCCGATATATCGTCCTTTTGGCGTTGTTGCTTTTTTCTCTCTTGCTCTTGAGTGTTTTTTGTTTCCTCCTGGTTTCTTCTCATTTTTGAAGCTTGTAGATTTGGGTAAAGCCAAAGTGAAGAGAATTTGCTGGTTTCAGGCGGGGGTTAAGAGGTTAAAATATCGGCCTATATATCGGCTTCATATCGGTATCGGTCTCGAACAGTCCAGTTGAGTCTGAGCGGAATGTTTAAGAGTCATAAACTGTGGCTCCGCCTCCTTCTGCTCCATCACAAACTGACTGTGACGCCTCATTTGAAAGCTAAGGCCTACAAAGCTCATCAAAGCTTCTTCCTCACTTTGTGTTTTGGCCACATTTAGTTTTTTAGTGTAACTGATGAAGCCACAACAGAAAGGAGGTCATGTGACATGGCCTGAAGCTTTTAGATTGGGGTAAAGCTGAGCGGGAGCACATGTGCTCGGTTAAGGGGGGGGGGGGGGGGGGGGGGGGGGTGGGGGTGTCGTATGTAACTGTCCCCTCGGCCTCTCCCGGTGCGTGTCGCGGGTGAATCTGTCGGTAAAAGCCCCGGATGTGCGGCCCTCTCCTCCTGCGCCGGTGCCCTTGGCCGCGCTCTCCTCTCGCCGCACTGCAGATCTCAATTTGGGCCAATCCTCCGCGCGTTCCCCCCGCTCCTCCCCCCCCTCCCCTTTTTACCCTCCCCCCTCCGCAGTCCCCCCCCCCCCAAAAAAAGCTGCTCCTCAAATCAAAACATCACAAATGTTTTTAAAAAATAGATTTCCTGGAATATTTCCTCATTGCGCCTCGTCTTCTCCTTTTCCTTCTCCCTCCGCGCGCGCGTAGGGGGCGGCGAGGGGGGGGTACGGGGGCTTTCCCCTCGTGAGCGCGCACACGGGGCGAGCACGCGCGCGCACGGAGACCCTGGCTCGTGCGCGCGCTTTGGCCCAGAATGACAGAGAGAGAGAGAGAGGAGGGAAAGTTACCGCGTCACAAACAGAGCGGCCTCAGAGAACGGACTAAACATGAGGCGCGCGCGGACCATCTTTATCATTTATATTATTCTATTATTCTATTATTCTATTATTATATTATTATATTATTAACTCTCACGGGGGACACGTGCTCACGCTCAGGTCTCCTTTTCTCTCACGCGTGTTTATTCAAACATATCCTGGAATAACGAAGGGAAACCCCGTAGCGTCCCGGGACCGTAAACCCAAACGTCCTCATTAATAATTCACGACCCACAACACGGAGCCTCACGGACGCGCGGGGCGTGATCACGTGTTCCCTCCATCTTCATGGACCTTTACTGACTGAGGACCACAGTGCAGATGTGTGAGGAACCGCAGCTGGATCCGCGCGTGCACGTCGGGATAAGTCACACTGATGAAGGTCATCCCGGAAATGACCCTTTAACCTCTTAGCCCCCACCCCAACCGAGCACATGTCCGCACAGCCTTTGGGCCAGAGTGACGCCTCAGTTGAAAGCTAAGGCCTACAAAACTCATCTGATTCTTTTTGTCAAGTTTTAGTCGTGTTTAGTTTTTTAGTGTAACGTTAGTTTGAAAACGTGACGAAGATGTTACGAAAAAAAACCACAAAAAAACGACAAAAACAATAAAAGATAAAAAATAATAAACGCCATAAATGTGGACAAAAAAAAAAAAAAACGCGACGATTTCCAAAAAAACGCTAAAAAAATAAAATAAAATCACGACACAAACGTAAAAAAAAATGTGACAAAAACGCAGCAGCTTTTAGATTTGGGTAAAGCTGGAGGGGGGGGGGGGGGTGAGCGTCTCGCGCAGCAGCCCCCCCCCCCTCCCGCAGACGCTTCTTCTGCGCATTAAATATTAACGCGAGTAAAAGCGGCGTAAAAGCCCCGGGTCGATGCGCGCGGGGATCACGTTACAGCGTGCGTAAAGGGCTCGTGCTCGCCGCCTCCTCCTCATCATCGTGGCTTTATTTTTTCTTTCCTTCCACGAGCGCTGTCCTCGCGCAGCTCCCGGGGCCGTTTCACCCGAAGACATAACGAATCCTCCACCGAGTCCAACCGCGGCGCGTGTTTCCGTTCCTCGTGTCCCGCGTGATCGACACGTTTCCGTCACGTTTTCACGCGTTTGTTTTTCTGGAATAAACGGGAACGGTTTTTATTATTTGGAGAAACGGTTTTCAAATTAAGTCCCGGAGCTCACGGGGAGCTCCGGGATTCGTTCGTGGTTTTCGCGAAATCCCGTAAAAACTCCCGAATGTCCTCCGGAAAGCGGTTTATTTGGCGCCACATCGCAGGTAAAATAACGGCCCGTTATTATGGGATGTTTATTGTCCGGTTTGATGGCGGGACACGCTGTGAATCGGTCCCGGGAACCGCGTAAATCTAATAATAGCCAAACGGAGGAAGGTCGTTCGTTCACTCACCGAAGTGCAGAGCTCCGAGCAGCGCGAGGACCCGTCCCATCCTCCCCCTCCCCGCGAGGCCCCCGGTCCAGGCGAGGTCCCGGGGATCAGCGCCGCCGCATTCCCGCTTCAGCCGCGGCCGGGAACAGGTGCCTCTGACGCGGCCTGGCTCTGGCGCACGGCCCGCTCCCGCTTCTCCCGCGTGTCCCGCGCACAGAGCGAGTCCTGCGGGTGGTCCCGGTGTGGCCCTGTAGTCCTGGTGCCGGTCCCGGTGTGGCCCTGTAGTCCTGGTGCCGGTCCCGGTCCCGGTTCTGCCCGTGGCTCGTGCGTAAACGCTTTGGAGACGCAGGGAAAGCGCTCCTCCCTCCGCCCCTCTCTCTCTCTCTGCTCCTCTCACTCCCGCCCTTTTTATTTATTATTTATGAAAAATTACGACACTCACCCCCCCCCCCCCCCTCCCTCACCTCCCCCCTCCCTCCCCGCGGTCACGTGGTGCCGCTCCTCTCTGGAAAAACACGCACGTTTCAGAATCTGTGAATGGGCCTTCCCTTCGGCCTCGGCGCGTTTCTCTCAGACTCAAGACGAGGCTTTACCCAAATCTAAGGTTCAGATCATGTTAATGAAGACACAACGAAGCGCCATTTTATTATTATGATTATTATTATTATTATTATTAATATTATTATTAATATTAAGTTTGATGTATTTCTGATTGAACATTTTAGTGAAATTAAGCCACATATGAACATACAGAATCAAAAATGTTTTACTCCTTAAATTATTAAAGATCAGTTAATGATACAACACGTATAACCTCATGTGTCTTTAATGAATAATGATGATATATCGGGGACACGATATCGGGGACACGATATCGGGGACACGATATCGGGCTGTAAGAGCCACGAGCACCGATACGTCTGTGATTCCTGTATCGGTGACTTTGTTGTCCGTTTGTATTTGAACGCACCGTGTGTTACTTGAACCACAGCGGGACCTTTGTCTCGTTTGACCCCGGAGAGACTTTCACTGTACTCGGTCTCATTTCTGCTCATGTAATTGTACATGTTTTGGGTGAAGCACAAAGTCCATGATGTTGTTTTTAAAGCGCTCTGTAAATAAAGATGGACAACAGGCGGTACAGTGGTTAGCGCTCGTGCTTCACAGCTAGAAGGTCCCGGGTTCGATTCCCACCTGGACGGGGCCTTTCTGTGGAGTTTGCATGTTCTCCCCGTGTCTGCGTAGGTTTCCTCCGGGTACTCCGGTTTCCCCTACCACTAAAAACATGTACAATAGGCCAGGATGAATGAGAGTGTTTGAGAGTGCGCATGGGGGACGACGGATGGAAATTAGCCCAAAGCTACAATCCAGTGTGGCTCGTTTACATGCATGAGACCCATGTATGTTCATTAACACGCACTGTCCCAAATAAACCAATAAATAAATAAATAAAAAACGTTTATCCTAATAATGATCTCAAATAATAAACGTCACTTGACCTGATCCTCAGACCCTCTGACCCTCCCCTAAAACATGTACAACAGCTGAATCCTGCAGACAGGTGTTTCCTGCCGCTGCCCTCTGCTCCTGACGGGCCGTCCCAGCGGCGTCAGAGGGTCACATGCAGAGACACGTTTGGTTTGATAGTTGTTGCTTTGGAATCAGCGATTAAAAGAATTAATCTAATTAATTAGAGGCTTTGTAATTAATTAATCGAAATTAATCGCATATAAATATTTGACCTGAGAACAGTGAGAAGTTTTTTCATAAGGGTTTTTATATACCATTGAATAATGACTGAATACATGAGCTTAAGCAACAAATATTGTTTATTTTTGTTCCAGCGTCTGCAGGACAAGAGGAAACTGAAGTGTGGAAAGCAACGTGTGATTAATTTTTTAATATTTTGAATCGCACTAAACCTCGTGTAGTTTTTATGAATCTATAAAAGATGAAGAAATGTAGATTTAATGCTTTTCAGTTTGATGGTTAAACACTGGAGATGGTTTGTCTATTGGAGGAGGTGATGGAGGACAAAGGTCTGAACATCTGCAGAGGAACATCAGGATCAGTCTGTGATGGACGTCCCGGTGACCGAGGAGTCCGGGGTTTGTGAGCGGACAGCGCCCTCTGCTGTCCACCTCAGAGGAGACACCTCCACATGTTCTGGTCACTCAGTAAACCCACTCTGGTGCTGCCGGTGACCTTTAACCTTGTGCTTCCCCTATTGGGCTTTACCTGCAGTTATGATGGGCCTTTTGTTTTGAAAGGACTTAAATGCATGAAGGTCTTTAATTGGGCGGCGGCAGAATGAGCTTCGATCGACTCCGTTTGAGTTTTATTACAGGGCGATGAAGCAACGACAAAGTTCAACAAACTTGTAGATGTTTGTATTTCCTGACGGGCTCGAGACCAACGCCGTCCCGTCGGTCTTTGGTTTACGGTATATATATTAGGACTGGGCGATAATCTAATTCATTAGATGAGTCCATGCTGGTCCTCTGACCTTCCTGGGTGGGGGGGTTGGGCTGACGCGTGTCCTTCATCCACTGGCCGTTCGTTCAAAGTTGAAAATGATATAAACATCAAACGTAAAGTGTTCATAACCGTTTGTGTCAAAACCGCGGACGTGTCTGAGCTCATATTATTGCACATGTGAAACATTGCACACATTGCACAGTCAAAAACCATTTGTTCTCGCCGCGCCCACAAGCGTCTAAAAAGACCTGCGGCCATTTAAATCACAAACTCAAGTCCCCGCGGGGGCCATCTAGTGGTACCTATTCAGGTACCCCCCCCCCCCCCCCCCCCCCCCCCCCATGGAAAACGGCTAAATCGAGCGCCGTGCGGCCGATCCGGCGTTTAGACGTATCAGAAACGATCTGCTGCATTAACTCCGCCCCTTGAGTCGCCATGGAGACGGTTGTCAATCACAGCTGAGCTCGAGATGATGAAACTAAAGGCTTATTGTACGTTTTTTAGGGGGGGGGGTTAAAAAGCCTCAGCGTGAACCTCCTCATTTAGATCAAACAGAGGAACGAGAACTGGAACGTTTTATCCAGTTCAGCTTCACCCAAATCTAAAAGAAGCTTTTAGATTTGGGTGAAGCTGAACTGGAGAAAGAGGTGGACACAAACACGTGGTCACCTTCTGTCTGAACTGTTTCAAAGCTTCTTTCTGATGTTTTCCATGAACTCAGTAAAACGAGATCTCTCACATTTAGATTTCAGGCCTTGAGCTGTGGGACAAGTCGACCCAGAGGCTCCGGGACCGTCCTGGGAAACCACCAGACCTGTTTCTGACACTTTTTAAAGCCTTTTATCCGAGTGAACCGAGCACATTTCCCCCAGTTCAGCTTTACCCAAATCTAAAAGCTTCTTACAGCCTATAGGCCCGAGTGACGCCTCATTTGAAAGCTAAGACCCACAGAGCTCAACCGAATTCCCGTTGCTTTTTCGTTGCTTATTGTCGCCACGTTTCGGTCTACAGCCCATAGTCCAGTGCTAATTTGAAAGCTAAGACCTTTCTGGGTGTAAGATCTGCACACACGACTTCCCTTTGTTCACAGAGTCAGGACGGCCCAGGATTAAACCCAGAGGTCGCTCCGACTCAGAGGTCACGCCGACACAAACTTCTGCTTTTCTCAAGGCGCTAAACACCAGCGTCACGCCTCATTTGAAAGCTAAGGCCTACAAAACCCACCTCAGCTCTTTCCTCTTTTTTATTGTCAGGTTTTCGTCATGTTCGTCACATTTTGTGGCTTCCTCTCAGTTACATTACACGAAAAAAAATAAAATCAACAAATTCAGGACAAAAATGCAACAAAACGACATAAACATGACGACAACAAAAATAGGAAAAGATCTTAGATCAGTTTTGTGGGTCTTAGCTTTCAAATGAGGCCTATTGCTGGGTTTCAGGTTCTAGAATGTGATGATGTCACAGTGGGGGGAGGGGCCAGTTCTTCCTATTAACAACATTACACTTTCACAAGTCGTATCTAAAAAGAAAATGTAAGAATGACAGACATGATCATTAACATCAGTCACCGGGTCCATGATCTCTCTGTTCAAGACCAAACATTTCCTCAAAAACTAAATAATCGTACCTCTATATAATATCATAGGCCTTTAGAACGCCGTGATGTCACTGAAACGCAGCAATAGGCTGTAAACTCCGGTCGAGAAGCTTTTAGATTTGGGTAAAGCCAAACTGGAGAAAAAGAGTTTGGTTTTACCGTGAGGGAACTTGTGGTCTGGAACTCCAACTATAGTTAAAAAAACACATAACTAAATACATGTGTAGAATATTACATTGGTCCCTCACAAGTATAAAACATGTGACACGTGATCATTCGCACACGGGACACGTGACTGTCTTTTAAAAATGTTTTGAATTGTTAGTCTAGTTTTTGAGGTGTTTTCATGACTCCATAGAACAACATTCTCCACGTCCTCAGAGAAGGAACAGTGAAGGCCGTGTCATCAGGATGTCGATGTTCACATTTTTATCATGAAATGCTACAAGGTCATTATTAAACAATGTGAACAGCAGCGGGCTCAAAATACAGCCCTGTGGGACCCCAGTGCTAACGTTCAGCTCAATCAGAAACACAACCATGGATTTAGACAATGTGAGGTCGACAAGTCGGAACATAACGTTTTGGATGAGCTTTGTCGGGACCATTGGGTTAAAAGCTGAATTGCAGTCTATGAAAAACATTCTAGCATCTGTTTGTGAAGGCTCTCGTTCATCCAGGGAGTATCGTCTGCTCCTCATCTGAGTGGACCTTCGGAACAGACACATAATCACTCGTATCAATACAGTCACAACTTCTCCAAAACCATGGAGCTTTTTCCTGCAGACTCGGCCGTTGGAAAAGCAGAAGTTCAGCCTGACCTTGAGCAGGTCCAGGTCACTGCGCTTGGACCTTTTATTTCGTAAAGCCGTGACGTAAAGAGGAAAAGAGGAAGTCCACGGGGGATTTAAACGCTGCTCAGACTCGGGTCGGGACTGGACTCGGTCTGGACCTTCACTCAAACTGAACTCTGCTTTGGAAACTCCCTCCAGCCTCAGGTGAGACTCTGACATTTCATTCATTTATTTACTGAAGGAGAATGTGGGTTTGTTTAGTCCAGAGTTACAGCTTTAATCTCCCGCTTCAGGGAAACAATGGGAACATTAAGAAAGATTTAAGGAAAAAAACTTGTGAAAAAATGTCTATTTGTATTTTTGTCTCCACTTTCTGAGAGTCATGTGACCTGAGTTCATCTGAGCCGAGAGAGAAGACGCTGGACTTTAATGATCAGTCCGGCCGTTACAGAGATAACCAGAAACCAGAGTCCAGGAGTCAGCGTTTGGACCGTGCGACAATGCAGGAAAACAGATTGGGAAAATTGACAAAAATGCTGAAAAAATATTTTTATGTGGGAAATTTTTTTTTTTTAAATGCAATAAAAATAATGTGGAAAAAATAACACAACATTGGGAAAATTAAAAAATTGGAAAAGAAGAGGGAACAAATTTAGAAAAATTGACAAAAAAAATATTTAATTTGAGGGGGAAAAAGCTATAAAAATGTAAAAGAATGTTGTTTTCTTGGGAAAAAGAATTAGAAAAATAAATAAATAAATAGCATTTTTCTATCAAACGTTGGATAAAATGGTTTAAAATGGTTTAGGAAAAATTGTTGATCCCAATTCTTCACAGGGATGAGTTTAACCACTTTTTAGGCTCCTGAACAAAACTATTACTAAAGTGATACTGAAGTATTACTAAAGTATTACTAAAGTATTACTAAACTATTACTAAACTATTACTAAAGTATTACTAAAGTATTACTGAAGTATTACTAAAGTATTACTAAAGTATTACTAAAGTATTACTAAACTATTACTAAAATGATACTAAAGTATTACTAAAGTATTACTAAAGTATTACTAAAGTATTACTGTAGAAAGTCATGTTGTTTTAAACATCAGTTCAAGTCGGTAAATGTGTGAAGTCACGTCTAACTCTCGTCTCTGTTGCAGAATCATGTCTCACTACGGACGTCTCACAGCGCTGGTCAGACTCTACTTTACTCTACTCTACTTTACTCTACTCTACTCTACTCTACTCTACTCTACGTTTGTCTTCATGGAGCTTCATCCTTTACATTATTCAGCTACAGATGGTTTGATTCCTCCTCTGCACTCGTGTTTCAGATCGACACCAAGAACCTCCTGAGCGCCGACGAGAAGGAGAATCTGCCGGAGTTCGTGCCGTACGACGAAAGCAACAAACCCAACGAGCAAACGCCGCGCGCTCCAGCAGGAAGTACGGGAACAACACGGGACATAAAGCAATCACTGTTTAAGAGTCAGGTCATAAACAACCAGTCAGATCCATAACCAGTGATAAACATCTCACTGGACTTATATATGTTACATCAGTTATCTCTTAAACTAAAACACACTTGGCTTCAGTGGTGATTTTATTTCATTTTGCCACTTTAGATATTTCTATGTTTCTGTCCCAGCCGAGATCAGTTAACGCTAGCTTTAGCATACCGATGCTAACCGCGGCATTTTGCGCGTGAATCAAAACTGCGTGTGCGGAGGTGGGAACGAGCTCAGCGGTTGGATTCTCCTGATTCTCAGCTTTCCAGGGATATGCAGCACGTCCATATACACGTAGCTTTAGCGTTTTTAAGGCTTTGAGCCAAAACTGGTATCGGTTCAGTATCGGATATTTGCAGCCGATACCCGATATCGTATTTTTTTCAGTATTGGCTCCGATATCGGATCAGGATTCATAATAAATACGTTTGTGATATAACTTTAGTGGTGTTCGGGCTGTCCTCGGTTATTTCAGCGGGAGATTCAGATAAAGGGTTTGTTGGATTATTACAGAGTGTGAGGTCACATTTCACACACGGATTCACCTTTTTCTGGAGGTTAGCGTGGGCGTCGCCAGGAATTGTGCCCGCCCCTTTTCTCCAGTTTACATAGAACTGGAGGAATCCGGATCAAATCAGTCACTACATGAATATGAAGCAGAGGAACAGAGTCGAGGTGTTAAACATCAGATTTCAGTGTTTAGAGTTTCCCTCGAGCTCCACTGTTTGTGTTGATCATTGATGAACGTTCTCGTCTGTAGGACCTCTCATGTAGGACCTCTCACGATAAATACTATATCCACAATTCACTGAAGCAAATTGAGTTTAAATATATTTCCTGTTTATTGCGGCCTGTGTGGTATTTTAGAACAAAGTATCGAGTATCGTTGGAGTCAATAATATCGTTGATCGCGATACTTTCCCGTCTCGTGTGCAGGACCCCTGAAGGTGGAGAACATGGACCTGCTGAAGTACGAGAACGCTGGAACTCACAAGACGTCCATGTACAGGATGAAGGAGCTGGTGATCCGCCGCGGAGCTCCGTTCCAGATGAAGATCACCTTCAACCGACCGGTCACGGCGCAGGACACGTTCCAGGTGCAGTTCCGCATCGGTGAGGCCTTCACTCTTTACGGTTACTGAATGTCACAGTGCCTAAAACATGTACACCAGCGTCCCCTCCGTCCCCGCAGGCGCTCACCCGAACGTGCTGAGGAAGTCTCTGGTGTCTCTGTCCTTCACGGGTCTGGAAAACACCGGGCCCTGGAGCACCACCGCCAGCCAGCAGGGGGCCTCGCTGCTGCTGTGGGTCACGCCGGCGCCGAACGCTGTCGTGGGCAAATACCTGGTGGTGGTGGGCGTGGCCTTGGCCGACGGTCTGCAGTACACGCCGGCCGAGCTCAGGCAGCCGCTGTACGTGCTGTTCAACGCCTTCCACCCCGGTCAGTCCAGCAGACCTGCTCTGAGTCCATGATGGAGTAACATGGTGGTGGTCTATCTTCTGCAGATGACGTGGTTTATCTTCTGCAGATGATGTGGTTTATCTTCTGCAGATGACGTGGTTTATCTTCTGCAGATGATGTGGTTTATCTTCTGCAGATGACGTGGTTTATCTTCTGCAGATGATGTGGTTTATCTTCTGCAGATGATGTGGTTTATCTTCTGCAGATGATGTGGTTTATCTTCTGCAGATGATGTGGTTTATCTTCTGCAGATGATGTGCTTTATCTTCTGCAGATGACGTGGTTTATCTTCTGCAGATGACGTGGTTTATCTTCTGCAGATGACGTGGTTTATCTTCTGCAGATGATGTGGTTTATCTTCTGCAGATGATGTGGTTTATCTTCTGCAGATGATGTGGTTTATCTTCTGCAGATGATGTGGTCTACCTGCAGAACCAGGCGGACTCTCACATGTACGTCATGAAGGACAACGGGGTCATCTACCTCGGGGACTTCCCGGGCTACACCGCCAAGCCCTGGAACTACGGACAGGTACTGGACCCGTGCAGCCATCAGAGGAGCTTTAACCTAATTAGCATTAGCTCCACTTCGGCTTTACCCAAATCTGACAGCTTCTTCAGGAAAAGCATAAAAAATAGCGACGAAAATGCAGCAGAAAAAAATGAAAAACTGACCAGAACAAAATGAGATGACTCAACAACGCGAGGAAAAAGATCCGTTTAGATCAGTTTTGTGGGTCTTAGCGTTCAAATGAGGCGTTACACTGTTGCTCTCCTGCCCAGAAGCTTTTAGATTTGGGTAAAGTCGAACTGGAGAAAATGTGCTTGCTTAAAGAGGTTCCTCAAACACTCAACATATTCTCATGTTGTCTCTGAAACGTGTGTGATGTTTCTCCTCAGTTCGAGGCTGGAGTTCTGGACGCCTGTATCTACATCATGGACAAGTCTGAGATGCCCATCGGCGACCGCGGAGACGTGGTGAAGGTCTGCCGCATGGCGTCCGCCATGGTACGACTTTAGGTTTCACAACGTCTCGTCTTTACATAGAAATGATCCAAAGCAGGAACAGAAAACAAATCCTCCAGGTTTGATGCTGTTGATCTGGAGACAGGATTACAGGAAGTGACCTGGTTGTTTCAGCAACAAAAAAAAAAAAATCCCCCAATTTTATTTCCCTATTTGTGCCCTAAAAAAATAAATCCTATATTATTCCCATTTTAAAAAAATAACGCCCTATTTAGTTTTTCCATTTTTTTTAACCTGTTTTAGTGTTTTTGTTGTTGTTGTTTTTATAAAAAGCGTTTATTTTTATTTATTTTTTATTTATTTTTTGTCAGGCATGTTCAGATAAAGTAAAGACCAAATCTTTTGAACTTTGAAAACTTTAAATACCTTAAATGTGCTTAAACTGAAGCCTCTTCTGGCAGAACCACTCGGCCTGAGGTTAGAGGAGACTGTGAGGGGCCTTCAGATGTTCCAGCCCCAGACTGTTCTTTCAGTCTGGGGCTGGAACATCTGGAGCATCTGGAACCTCATCCCTCCCACATTTAACACACACACAGTATAACATCTCTGTTCTGTTGTGCAAGTCACAGAACGAACATTCAGATGTTATTCATGTATGAGTCATAAGAGCAAACGCCGTGTTCTGGAAGTACCGTATGTAGCCTCAACCTTTAAAATGTTCTATGTATGTTTTATATTTGTAGTAGTTTTACACCTCGCCCGGAAACAGGTGAAAACTAGCTTTGCCTAATTAAACAAATAAATAAAATAAATAATAGGTTTATTTTCCAAAGTGGGTGGTTTCACTTCCCCCGTGGTTAAAGGTAACCCCGCCCTGGCCGTGTGGCGCCGGGGCCTTGGACCATGAGCTCTGAGATGATCTGGCCTTTACCTAAACCCGGTGTTTCCAGATCAACTCCCAGGACGACCAGGGCGTGCTCGTGGGGAACTGGAGCGAGGACTTCAAGCTGGGCGTTCCTCCGACCCTGTGGACCGGCTCCGTGCCCATCCTGCAGCAGTACCACAACACCAGGGCGCCCGTGTCCTTCGCCCAGTGCTGGGTGTACGCCGGCGTCCTCAACACCTGTGAGTCCCCGCCCACGCACACCCGCAGCCAATCACGAGCCGTGTCCGAGCGCCCGTCTGTGTGTCCCCAGTCCTGCGCTGTCTGGGTTTGGCGTCCCGGGTCATCACCAACTTCTACTCGGCCCACGACAACAACGGGAACCTGCGCACGGACCTGGTGTTCACCACAGACATGCAGCCGGACACCAGGAACACCAGGGACTCCATCTGGTACCACACACGCCAAAACACACGCTAAAACACACGCTAAACCACACGCCACAACACACGCCACAACACACGCCAAAACACACGCTAAAACATCACCAAACTGATCCTAACCCGACACCAGGAACACCAGGGACTCCATCTGGTACGACACACGGCAAACACACGCTAAAACACACGCTAAAACACATGCTAAAACATCACCAACACTAACCCGACACCAGGAACACCAGGGACTCCATCTGGTACGACACACGGCAAACACACGCTAAAACACACGCTAAAACACATGCTAAAACATCACCAACACTAACCCGACACCAGGAACACCAGGGACTCCATCTGGTACCACACACGCCAAACACACGGCAAACACGCGCTAAAACACACGCCACAACACACGCCAAAACACACGCTAAAACACACGCTAAAACACACGCTAAAACACACGCCACAACACACGCCAAAACATCACCAAACTGACCCGACACCAGGAACACCAGGGACTCCATCTGGTACCACACACGCCAAACACACGCTAAAACACACGCCAAAACACACGCTAAACCATCACCAAACTGACCCGCCACCAGGAACACCAGGGACTCCATCTGGTACCACACACGCCAAAACACACGTTAAAACACACGCTAAAACACACCCCAAAACACACGCCACAACACACCCCAAAACACACGCCAAAACACACGCCAAAACACACGCCACAACACACGCCAAAACACACGCCACAACACACGCTAAAACACACGCTACACCACACGCTAAAACACACGCCACAACACACGCCAAAACACACGCTAAACCATCACCAAACTGACCCTGACCGAGACCAGGAACATCACATGACTCTTCTCACCATAGAAATCACAGAATGTCCTTAGTGGCTTAGTTCCATTGCCGCCATATTGGTCCGGCATATGTTATTATTAAGTTATTATTATGTTGTTATGCCAGCCAATGTACTGTACTGGCATAATGACTGTTGGCAGTAAACTCATTATAACGACAACTGCAGATTAAGGATTGCTACTAATCACAGTTTGATATTTCTGCATTAAAAAAATATTTTAAAAAATGTATGAAGTCCATTACAGCCTGCTTTGATAAACAGCAGGCTGTAATTGGCCGATACAAACAGTAGATGGCAGCCTTCACACCAACATGACTGTTTGATAGAGGGATGGAATACATTATATTTTAAGTTAAACATTTTTATGTTAATAATTATTCTTATAACAAATAAAGTGACCAAAATAACAACTTTAACTTACAGTTCATAACTTCATACCTGTGAAAGGTTATTCCCTGCTGGTTCGTACTGACTGTCCTTTGATTAAAACAGCCCCAAACTGCACAGTCTTTGACCCGTGAGCCGTAACGCTCCTGCTAATGCTAACGATGCTAACGACAGATGAAAGCTGAAGGCGGCCTGTTACAGTGCGGCGTATGACATGTTTCATAATAATTACCGTAGATACTTCTCTGTGCTTTCTTTATCGTGTACACCTTCGAAAAGCAGAAACGTGAACGTGATTTAGCGTTAGCATTTAGCTCAGAGAACACTTTTAGAGGCTAATTTATGTCTAAGGTAAATCTCCAAAGGTCTGTACACATCTGTAATGATTCCTAACTGGGCATTAACCTAATTGTGATCGATGGGAAAACAGCTGGAAACATCTGTACGGTTCACAATTAGCGATGTTTGGTGGCTGATGCTAACAGCTAAAACTGAGCAGGCTAACAGAGTCTGAAAAGCTCGCTTGCTAACTGTGCGCTGTAGGAACTACCACTGCTGGAACGAGGTGTTCATGCGTCGCTCCGACATCCCGGCGGAGTTCAGCGGATGGCAGGTCATCGACTCCACGCCGCAGGAAACCAGCGACGGTGAGAATTTCACAATAAAACACGCCTTTTCAGAATAAAACCTGCTTTGTTTTTGTGTTGTTCAGGGCACTACCGCTGCGGCCCGGCGTCCGTCAAATCCATCAAGCTGGGAAAAGTGTGTTTCCCCTTCGACGGAAGGTTTATCTTCGCTGAGGTAACGGCGCCCCCTGGGGTTTGACTTCAGGGCTGTGTGTGTTGCATGTTTTTCAATACCAGTACTTTAACGATACTTGGTTTTCGATACCGATACTAAAACATTTGTCGTCTGGAACCAGAACAATAAAGTGTGGAAGATCAGGTTCATCTCCAATGTCAAGAAACGAGGGAATCATTTTGGGGAGAAATGGGGAACAATATTAGTAATAAAAATCAAGAAAACAAAATATATATATTTTTTAATATTATTGAAAAATGGGACAAAATGGGGCCAAAAGTAAAAAGTTAAAAAATTGGGGGAAATGGGGCAAACAATTCGATTTTTTTTCTTAGTTCCCGTGTTTTTGTTACTTCCATTTTTTCGACACCGGTAGAACCGTAACTTTTTTTCTCCCCGCCCTGAACGTTGACCCGCTGTGGTTTCCAGGTGAACAGCGACATCATCTACCACATCCGGGACAAGTACGGAAACCTGACCACGGCCTTCATCGACAAGAAGAAGGTCGGCAAGAAGATCCTCACGGAAGGCCCGACTGACTCCAACCCGCAGGACCTCACGCTGGAGTACAAGCACGACGAGGGTGAGCCCCCCCCCCCTCGCCGGTCACGTCTAAACCTGGCCCTGGCCATTATTTAAAAAGTATTTGCGGCGTCTCGGTTTCTTCTCGCTGACAGAGCTGGACGCCGCGGGGAACGAGGCGGCGTTGGCGACTGCGGAGAGTTACGGCTGCAGCAGAGACCAAACCGTCATCCCGCCCGCCCCCCTGACCATCAAGCTCCAAGTCGAGAAGGTACAGGCCAAAAGGCTACGCTAGGTCAGAATGTCTCTGAGCTAACGGCTAATTCAGAAACACGAGCTAAATGGTTTCAGACTCGTGTCGTTTACCTGCCGTTGCCAGGGTTACGTGGGCCGTCCCGTGGAGATACAGGCGGAGTTCGTGAACACGTCGAATGCTCCGCTGCGGATCCCGGTGAAGGTTACCGTGGAGACCATCTTCTACACGGGCGTCAGCGCGAAGCTCGTCCACCAAGAGAGCCACAACCTGGACCTGCCGGCCAACAACAGTGAGCGCTCGCACGTACAGTCGACTGGACCGGGCTACTGATGACTGATTACTGATTATTACTGATGACTGATTATTACTGATGACTGATTATTACCGATGACTGATTATTACCGATTACTGATTACTGATTATTACTGATGACTGATGACTGATGACTGATTATTACTGATGACTGATTATTACTGATGACTGATTATTACTGATGACTGATTATTACTGATGACTGATTATTACTGATGACTGATTATTACTGATGACTGATTATTACTGATGACTGATTATTACTGATGACTGATGACTGATTATTACTGATGACTGATTATTACTGATGACTGATGACTGATTATTACTGATGACTGATTATTACTGATGACTGATTATTACTGATGACTGATTATTACTGATGACTGATGACTGATTATTACTGATGACTGATTATTACTGATGACTGATGACTGATTATTACTGATGACTGATTATTACTGATGACTGATTATTACTGATGACTGATGACTGATTATTACTGATGACTGATTATTACTGATGACTGATGACTGATTATTACTGATGACTGATTATTACTGATGACTGATTATTACCGATTACTGATGACTGATTATTACTGATGACTGATTATTACTGATGACTGATGACTGATTATTACTGATGACTGATTATTACTGATGACTGATTATTACCGATTACTGATGACTGATTATTACTGATGACTGATTATTACTGATGACTGATTATTACTGATGACTGATTATTACTGATGACTGATTATTACTGATTACTGATTATTACTGATGACTGATAATGACTGATTATTACTGATGACTGATGACTGATTATTACTGATTACTGATTATTACTGATGACTGATTATTACTGATGACTGATGACTGATTATTACTGATGACTGATTATTACTGATTACTGATTATTACTGATGACTGATTATTACTGATGACTGATTATTACTGATGACTGATTATTACTGATGACTGATTATTACTGATGACTGATTATTACTGATGACTGATTATTACTGATGACTGATTATTACTGATGACTGATTATTACCGATGACTGATTATTACTGATGACTGATTATTACTGATGACTGATTATTACTGATGACTGATTATTACTGATGACTGATTATTACTGATGACTGATAATGACTGATTATTACTGATGACTGATTATTACTGATTACTGATTATTACTGATGACTGATTATTACTGATGACTGATGACTGATTATTACTGATGACTGATTATTACTGATTACTGATTATTACTGATGACTGATTATTACTGATGACTGATTATTACCGATTACTGATGACTGATTATTACTGATGACTGATTATTACTGATGACTGATTATTACTGATGACTGATTATTACTGATTACTGATTATTACTGATTATTACTGATGACTGATTATTACTGATTACTGATTATTACTGATGACTGATTATTACTGATGACTGATAATGACTGATTATTACTGATGACTGATGACTGATTACTGATTATTACTGATGACTGATTATTACTGATTACTGATTATTACTGATGACTGATTATTACTGATGACTGATGACTGATTATTACTGATGACTGATTATTACTGATTACTGATTATTACTGATGACTGATTATTACTGATGACTGATTATTACCGATTACTGATGACTGATTATTACTGATTACTGATTATTACTGATTACTGATTATTACTGATGACTGATTATTACTGATGACTAATGACTTCAGCCAAGCCCAGTCCAGTCGACACTTTCAAACGCCTTAAATACGAGTGTGTGACGGTGCTGTTCCCCTCCAGCCCAGCAGATAGAGCTGTTGGTGCCCTCTCATAAGTACATGCCGGCCCTCGGCTCTCAGCCCAGTCTGCGGGTCACCGTCACGGCCAAACTGCCCCAGGACAAGATGGTGAGCGAGTCCAGCGTGATCAGCCTGGAGGTGCTGAAGCTGAACCTGCAGGTGAGCCCCGCCCACGGCCCCAAGCGGCACCAGGCGCCTCTGTTATCGCAGTGGTATTTTGTCCATAACAAGATGTGAAGAAAAAACACTTTTGTTTTTACAGTTTTTTATTTATTTTTTCCCACATTTCCCTATTTTCTAACAATTTTCCCCATTTCATCTCCTCCTTTTTTACATTTATTTCTCAATTTTTTTCCACTTTATTCCCAATACTCCTCCTTTTTTCCATATACTTTTACCCCTAACATTTAACATTTTTATCCTCCATTTTTTTAAATCATTTATTTCTAAATTGTTGTACATTTTTCCCTTTATTATATTATTTGTTTTTACAAAAGAAATTCTTTCTCCAGTTTCTACTTTTTTTCCACTTCATTCCCAATATTCCCTCCTTTTCCCCATATTTTTCCACCTCATCTTTTCCCTGTTTCTTCCACCATTTTTCCCATTTCATCTCGTTACCTCCCCCCCCCCCCCTGGAAACAGACTGTCTCTGATCTTCACAACGTTTCAATATTTACTCAATGTTTCTTATCGATATCGTACTTTTTTTTTCCTTCCAAACAGTTGTTCTTTTAATTTATTATCTTTTCTTTTACATATCAGAGCAAATGGAAACATTGTGTTTCTGCTGGTTTAATAAAGTTTTTAAAAATGTATGGTTTTGCTACTTTCCCTTTAAAGCCACAGTGATCTGTCATTACCGCTCGTGTCCTGCAGGTGTCCTCGCCCGTGTACGTGGGGCAGAAGGCCGTGGCGAAGGTCTCCTTCGTGAACCCGCTGGACGTGGCCATGGAGCAGCCCAGTCTGGTCCTGGAGGGGTCCGGCCTGGTGCCCTTCACCAAAAAGGACTTTCAGTAAGAGGACAGTCTCCGGTCGGACTCTCACACTTAGACCTTAGAACAGACTGGCTCCTCCTACAGAGCCCCGCCCTCACGGCGTGGGCCCGCCCTCACGGCGTGGGCCCGCCCTCACGGCGTGGGCGGAGCCTCCACAGTGCTCCAGCTTATTTCTAATATACAAAAACCAGCGTGGTTAACGATATAGGGTTTGTCACATGTTTAAACAAGGTCCAAAGCTACATAGGAATCCTGTTTACCGAGTGTCTCTTGGAGTCGCCCCGGCCACCAGGGGGCGGTATTACAGCCATGTCGGCTCCATGAGGACCAAAGAGAAGGGCTTTCCTCACACATCGAGCCAGACGCTGCAGAACGTGAACAACATATGAATCACACCTTGTGATTTAACATGGGCAGATGTTAAAGTGAAGCTCTCAGTCCTAAGCCCGGATAAATGTGCTTGTGTGCAGGGTGCTGGAGCCTCGGGGGGAGCTGCGCTGGGAGACGGACTTTTATCCATATTCACCTGGAACCAAACACCTCACGGTCGTCATGGTCAGCAAGAACCTCTACATGGTGAGAACACAGACCCTCCTGTGTGGCTGAGCAGAAGCTGTTTATAACCCGGCTTAAAGGGACAGTCTGTAAGGTGGACCTCCTGATTGGACCTGACTGGCTGGTCCACAGGAAAAGCTCGTCTCATTGGTCGACTAAAGAGCGACGAAAACGTTTTTAAAAACCTGATGAAACAAAAACACGACAAAAAAGCGACGAAACGAAAAAAAGCGATGTTTTTTTTTGTCATGTTTTTTGTCACTACTTTGTTGCTCTTCTGTTGCATTTCCATCCTCGTATTTTCAAGAAGCTTTTAGATTTGGGTAAAGCCAAACCAGAGAACAGGGGCTTAAGCGGTTAAAGACAGAGGTCATAAAGTGCTTTACAGTGGAAACAAAATACAAACAATAAAAAACAGTAAAAATAGGCTCTGGAAGCACTTTCAGTCCCGGAGATATTGGCGTTTTTATTAACCAATTGCCGATATTGAAATGACCCAAATATCGGTCCGATATATCGGCCAGGCCCTACTGTCAGGTATCGGTATCGACATAATGTAACGGTCCCAAGTCCCCAGTTTATTCCCATGGAAAACTGCCTCTTCATGACGTCATGTATCCAGGCGTGTGTGTGTGTGTGTGTGTTTGTTAAAGTATCTGAGCGTGGACAGTGCCTTAGTTCCTTTCCTAACAAAGTTCCTGTTCCTGTTCCAGGCCTGGGGCCGGGCCGAGGTGACGGTTCATGCGGGTCCTTGGTGACGGTCGCCATGGACACGTTGAGGCCGACGCCCAGACCCGACCGCCGCCTCTGATTCGCTCCTCGCTTCTGCCAATCATCCATCGATACGTCGATCCGATCAGTGTTTAATCTCAGTTCATCACTTTATAAAACGTTTTACAGACGAAAGCAGTTTAACACATTTCTCTCCAAAAACAATGAAATCAATGAGTTTTTATGAAATAGATTTATGACCAATATCATTATTATTTTGACCTGTTGGAGTCGTGACTGAGTTTATTGATGATTATTCATGATTTTTGTGCTGATGATCTTTAATGATTTCCTGCTCACTAACAATAAAAGCATCAACAAAGACAAACACGAGGCTCTTCATTCTCAGGTTTCTTTGATCGAGGATCTGTCGAGTTTTGCTCCAACGCCAAGAAATGTGGAAAAAAAAAAATAAATGGGGGAAAAACAGGAGAACGTTTTAGAAAAAAATAAGGAAGACATTTGGAACAAAATTGGGGCAAAATCTTAAATAAGGAAAAGAATTGGGGGAAATCTGTGCAAAGTTTTGGATCTTAAATCTGTAAAAGTTCAAATATTTCCTTGTTTTTTGGTTCAAAGTAAAACATGAATTCCTCAGGAAGTATCTGGAAAAATCCTTGTGGAAAAAAACAAATCTTTCCAAACTTTGGAATCTAAAGTGTCTTGAAATGACGCTTTCTGAAATAAATCTAGGAAACATTGAGTAAATATTGAAACGTGGAGATCAGGGACAGTCTCGCCTTCACGGCTTTACTTTTACTGTAGTTTGAAACAAAAGTAAATAAGTCACCGCTGTGGCCGCCAGAGGGCGCCAAAGGCCCACACAACTTTAAACGGTGTTTCGTCCAAACAAGAAACAAAACACATTGATTTATTTATTGACCCTCAGAGCTGAAGCTCAGCGGGGCCTGGTCTGGGCTGGAGCCTGGGGGAGTGAGTGGGAGGGGCCGATGGCACAGACTGGTTTCCTCGCTTCTGTCATGGCAGCTGTGGCTACAATAGACGCTTACCACCACCGAGTATGGAGTGAATGAATAAAGCGTCTGTGAGTGTCCAGAAAAGCGCTGTATAAAACTAATGTATTATTATTATTATTAATGTATTTATGTATTTATGTATGTATTTATTTATTTATAGACATTAATGACTCAGTACTTTAATAATATTGTTTTGGTGAAAGTGCACGAGCTAAACTGTGGTTAAAGAGTCACGTGACACACGGGACTGAGTTTTAAATGTATAGAAGCTGTGTGTGGGCGGGGCCTGTGACGTCACGCGCCCCTCCCTCACGTGCCTCAGGTGAGGGAGGGGGAGGGGGGGTGTCGTCATGGAAACGGCCTCAGCATCAAACCGGTCCGACCACGAGGCGCGAGCTCAGGCATGAGCATTCCTTTAGGAGGAGTAAAGTACTACCAGAGTACTATCATCAAAGTACTACTAAACTACTAAGAAAGTACTATCATCAAAGTACTACTAAACTACTAACAAAGTACTATCATCAAAGTACTACTAAACTACTAACAAAGTACTATCATCAAAGTACTACTAAACTACTAACAAAGTACTATCATCAAAGTACTACTAAACGACTAAGAAAGTACTATCATCAAAGTACTACTAAACTACTAAGAAAGTACTATCATCAAAGTACTACTAAACGACTAAGAAAGTACTATCATCAAAGTACTACTAAACTACTAAGAAAGTACTATCATCAAAGTACTACTAAACTACTAAGAAAGTACTATCATCAAAGTACTACTAAACGACTAACAAAGTACTATCATCAAAGTACTACTAAACTACTAAGAAAGTACTATCATCAAAGTACTACTAAACTACTAAGAAAGTACTATCATCAAAGTACTACTAAACTACTACCAGAGTACTATCATCAAAGTACTACTAAACTACTAACAAAGTACTAATGAAGTACTTCTAAAGTACTGTCTGTGTGGGCTCTCAGTCGCACAGGAGTTGTCCATCTTAAAGGCTCTTGGTTCTTAAACTACTGCAAAAGTACTTAGACAGTAGTTTTGTAATACTTTATAAAGTACTTCTAAACTACTGCAAAAGTATTTTTGAGGCACGGTGGCAGTACTTCTGGACGGGGCCTGTACTGCAAGAGTGAAGTATCCTAAGTGCTGCAGTCTCCTGCAGATTCAGGGGGGCGGGGTATCTGGCGCAGGGGGCGGGGCTCCTCCTGTGAATAGGACTGCGTTTCCCATGATGCCTCTGTGCTGCGGGAGGAGGGGCCGTTTCCATGGAGACGGGTGATTTGTGGCAGAACAGAAGGAGAGACTTTTTCACTTGATTTAAATGAAAGCTTTGACCCTTGACCTCTTCAGGATAAACATGAACTTTATTTAAACGTGTTTGAACAAACTGTTCAAACACGTTTAAATAAAGTCATTCAAACATATTAGACACAAACACAACAGTCCCCATGTATGCCACTAAAACATGTACAACAGGGGTGACACATACCCCCGAGTAACCTCTTAACCCCCGCCTCTCCAGTTCAGCTTTACCCAAATCTAAAAACAAAGCGTCAAAACAGCGACGAACCCGTTACTTTAGATTTGGGTAAAGCTCCGTTAAAGAGATGAAGGAGCAGTACTGCAATACTACTGCAATACTACTGCAATACTACTGCAATACTACTGCAATAGTACTGCAATACTACTGTCCAACTACTGCAATACTACTGCAATACTACTGCAATACTACTGCAATACTACTGCAGTACTACTGTCCAACTACTGCAATACTACTGCAATACTACTGCAATACTACTGCAGTACTACTGTCCAACTACTGCAATACTACTGTCCAACTACTGCAATACTACTGCAATACTACTGTCCAACTACTGCAATACTACTGCAATAGTACTGCAATACTACTGCAATACTACTGCAATAGTACTGCAATAGTACTGCAATACTACTGCAATACTACTGCAATACTACTGCAATAGTACTGCAATACTACTGCAATAGTACTGCAATACTACTGTCCAACTACTGCAATACTACTGCAATACTACTGCAATAGTACTGCAATACTACTGTCCAACTACTGCACAACTACTGCACAACTACTGCAATACTACTGTCCAACTACTGCAATACTACTGCAATACTACTGCAATACTACTGTCCAACTACTGCAATACTACTGCAATACTACTGCAATACTACTGCAATACTACTGCAGTACTACTGTCCAACTACTGCAATACTACTGCAATACTACTGCAATACTACTGCAGTACTACTGTCCAACTACTGCAATACTACTGTCAAACTACTGCAATACTACTGCAATACTACTGCAATAGTACTGCAATAGTACTGCAATACTACTGCAATACTACTGCAATACTACTGCAATAGTACTGCAATACTACTGCAATTGTACTGCAATACTACTGTCCAACTACTGCACAACTACTGCACAACTACTGCAATACTACTGCAATACTACTGCAATACTACTGCAGTACTACTGTCCAACTACTGCAATAGTACTGCAATACTACTGCAATACTACTGCAGTACTACTGTCCAACTACTGCAATAGTACTGCAATACTACTGCAATACTACTGCAGTACTACTGTCCAACTACTGCAATACTACTGCAATACTACTGCAATACTACTGTCCAACTACTGCAATACTACTGCAATACTACTGCAATACTACTGTCCAACTACTGCAATACTACTGTCCAACTACTGCAATACTACTGCAATACTACTGCAATACTACTGTCCAACTACTGCAATACTACTGCAATACTACTGCAATACTACTGTCCAACTACTGCAATACTACTGCAATACTACTGTCCAACTACTGCAATACTACTGCAATAGTACTATAATAGTACTGCAATACTACTGTCCAACTACTGCAATACTACTGCAATACTACTGTCCAACTACTGCAATACTACTGTCCAACTACTGCAATACTACTGCAATACTACTGCAATACTACTGCAATACTACTGTCCAACTACTGCACAACTACTGCAATACTACTGCAATACTACTGCAATACTACTGCAATACTACTGTCCAACTACTGCACAACTACTGCAATACTACTGTCCAACTACTGCACAACTACTGCAATACTACTGTCCAACTACTGCACAACTACTGCAATACTACTATAATAGTACTGCAATACTACTGCAATACTACTGCAATACTACTGTCCAACTACTGCACAACTACTGCAATACTACTGTCCAACTACTGCAATACTACTGCAATACTACTGTCCAACTACTGCAATACTACTGCAATACTACTGTCCAACTACTGCACAACTACTGCAATACTACTGTCCAACTACTGCAATACTACTGCAATACTACTGCAATACTACTGCAATACTACTGTCCAACTACTGCACAACTACTGCAATACTACTGCAATACTACTGCAATACTACTGCAATACTACTGTCCAACTACTGCACAACTACTGCAATACTACTGTCCAACTACTGCACAACTACTGCAATACTACTGTCCAACTACTGCACAACTACTGCAATACTACTATAATAGTACTGCAATACTACTGCAATACTACTGCAATACTACTGTCCAACTACTGCACAACTGCTGCAATACTACTGCAATACTACTGCAATACTACTGCAGTAAATGTGTAGTTTATTTGAGTAAACACTGAAACATCTGTAGGAGGAGTCAGAGGATCATGTGACCAGCGAGTCCGGACAGGTGTGGATCATGTGACCGGCTTCAGCCAATCACAGCAGAGAGAGAGATGGAACATGGATGAGCTGAACCTTCTGCCCTCTCAGGCTCCTCTTTAACTCCCGTCCCGGGTTCGATTCCCACCAGGACGAGGTCCTCCTGTCTGTCCCCGACCACTAAAACATGTACAACGGGTGAATATTTTCAAAAGTGCATTCACTTCTGTAATTCCACTTAAACTGTGAAACTAATATATGACTCGTGACGTGTGAGTGAGTTTATTGATTGATTTGATTTATTATTTATTTTCATTTGGATGATCATGGCTCCGTTTGTGAAAACCACAAATTAAAAATCTCAGAAAATTAGAATATTTAGAAAATGGACACAATCCTGAAAACTACAACAAACAAACTTTTATTTTACTATAGTTTATTTAGTTTTTTGTTTTTGCCCCTTAGTCTGTTTAGGTCATTGGACTGTAAATACTTACCTGAATGTTTCTGAGCTGAAACTTTCCCAGTTGAAGTGGAATTACAGAAACAATGAACGAGTTCCAGCTGCGTGTGGATCCTCCTCCGCCCGGCTCCGGGTCCTGCCGTCGCCCTCTGCTCCTGACGGGTCAAATGCAGAGACACATTGTGCTGTTTTATAAAGAACCTTAAAAACACCTCCAGCTCTTTGTTCCTCGGCCTCCTGTGTCACATGACCCGGGACGTCATCTGCACGCCCCACATTCACATCTCACACGCTTTCATCCTAAACACGCACTTCTGTCACTGAGAGTTCACGTGACCGTACATGTCTCTGTATGACCTGAGAACACGTATGTTATAGAGAACATGTGATCTGTGCCTGTGGCTCTGCAGCCGGCCCAGGACGGAGGAACACGGAGACAAGAACAACTCAATAAATACAATATTCGTTTTTGAAAATGGAATAAAAATCAAAATAGAAAATACATCCATCCATCTTCTTCCTCTTGTCCGTTGTCGGGTCGTGGGGGCAGCTGTTGGAGCTGCACCAGCCCCTATAGCGCCCCCTGCAGGTGGTGGGTCCACAGAAGGACGGCCTCATGGTTCTAACCGGGCCTGTTGGTCTCTCAAAAGGGGCTTCTGAACCGCTCTTTGTCTGACCCGTCACCTAGGACCTGTTTGCCCTGGGAGACCCTACCAGGGGCACGAAGCCCCCGACCACAGAGCTCCAGGATCATTCAGGTCAAACCCTCCCCCACGTTAAGGGGGCGGCTCCAGGAGGGGAGAAAATATAAACAGTTAAATATAAATACATTAATAATTGAAATGAGTAAATACATGTATTTATATATATTTTTAAATAAATAACTTTTTAAGTCACTTTTTTGTTGTGTTTTTATCTTTGTGGCCATTTTGTTCAAGAAGCTTTTCGATTTGGGTAAAGCCAAACTGGACGGGCTGAAGGTTTTATTCTAAACTTTAGCTTCAGTTTTGTTTCTAACTTAAACATCTTCACAAAAACATGTTTGAATTTTGCGCTGATGGAAAGATCTCTCAAAAACCACCAGGAGGAATTTGAATTTTTACATTTAACATTTCAACGTGTGTCTGTTATTTGGATGTCCTCACTTTATCTATTCACCGGTGCCGGGATTTACGGCTCTTTTCTGGAGCCGAGTCTTTGGGATCTGTTCGATCAAAACACTGGCTCTTTTTAACATCAAACTTGAATAACTCCGTCGATAAAGGATATTTAGGCTTTGAAACGCGTAAGTGAATCAGATCGAAGACAACGAGGCTTCACTCGTGGCTCTGTCGATCCGACTCTTTTCACAATGGAGATCTGAGAACCGTTCAGCCTTAAAGAGCCGTTCAAAAGAGCCGCACATCCCAATGCTGCATCGTTAAAGAAAATAATTAAACTTTTCCGTGAAGTGACTGGATTTCAGAATCACAACATGGTGAATATCAGATCCGCTCTGAGCTGGAGGGTTTCAGTTCCCCGCAGAGCCAGATCGATCGTGTCAATAACCTTTGCACTGACGGGACGGGGCGCACAAAAACACAAATCCATCCAGGGTTAGGTTTTGAGGAAAGTTGTGTGTGTTTGTGTTGAAACCTTGTGTTTATGTATCATCACCGCCATGTTCACTTGTTTTAGTCTGGATCCTCCGGTGGGAGACGGGTGTGTTAGACTCACAAATACTGTGTCGAAAAAGTGACAAAAATGTGTAAAAAAATAAAAGGTTTAAAATTGTAATTTACAAAAAAGTGACAAAAAACTCAAATATGTAAAAAAAAAAGTGTCGAAAATTAACATAAAATTTACAAAATGGTGTCAAAAAAGTGACAATAAAACAATGATGAAGTTTAGATCAGGTTTCGTCGGCCTTAGCTTTCAAATGAGGCGTTGCTCTGGCCCACAGGCTGTGAACTCGCAGGTCAAGAGTATTTTAGATTTGGGTAAAGCCGTCCAAAAGGTGCTCGGTTAAGGCTCTCACGCGGGATTATTGCATCACTGTTAAGCCCATAACGAGGCGTCATCAAACACACACGCGCGTCTCTTTCACGCGTTACTCTCGTGTTCATTAGCTCCTCGCGCCGCTTCGAGGCGAATCTGTTTCCTCGAGTCCAAAGTTCTCTCTCCTGGAAACAGTAGCGGCCGCAGCGGCGCAGACTCATCCACCCCCCAAAGGCTACGGGGCTGGCATCCTCACGCGAGATCTCACGCTCACACACACGCGCTGCGGCGTCGGGGCTCTCGCGATAGCACCCGCCGCCTGAGCAATGCGAGAGCGAGGAGCTAAAACAGCACCGACCTGTTCCACTCTGGCAACTTCAGGCGAGGCTCAAAACTCCACGACCGCGGCCCGTCCGCGCGTAAAAGCGCGTCAGACGCCACGCGGACACGCGGATCGCAGTGATGGGAGTGGGTTCGGGGGGTCTGAGGGGCTAAACGGGGCTAAGAAAGTGCGAACCGGGATGTAAAGTGGATCAAAGTTGTGTGAAAGTGCGGGGGGGGGACTGGTCTCGCGTCTCGGGGGTCGTTTCGTGAATATTCCGCGACTTTTGGAGGATGGGAGGATGAGGAGTCGTGCGTAAAGAGCGGGGGCCGCGCGCATGGGAGGGAGCGTAGAGATGCTTGGTGGCCACGTCCCCCTGGAGACCGGAGACAACACGTGATGAGCCCTACTTATCAGGTTTAGTGCTGCTGCGGGAGGAGGAGAAGAAGAAGAAGGGACGCGGCGAGAGCGGCAGACGCGCAGGAATCCGCCGACGAACTCACGACTAAAGTGACCGAAACAACTTCGACGACGCGGTTCATCACCACGGAGGGGCTTTTTCAAGAAGAGGAGAGAAGGAAGCGAAGGAAGCGAAGGGAGGAGGCGAGGGAGGAGGGAGGAGTGAGGGAAGAGGAGGAGGGAGGAGTGAGAAGCAGGAGCAAAGTTTGTCCAAGTTTGCACATCCCTTCGCTAAAGGAAACGCCATTTTGATCGCTCTCCTCTCCCGCTCCATCCGCATCCTTCTCTCCCCCCGAACGCACCGGGAGCAGCGGCGGCGGAGGGGGTTCGGACGCGGTCTCCCCCCCCCCCCCTCCTCCTCCTCCACGGCCCTCCTCCCCACACACGGGCTGCTGCTCGCCTGCCCTGCCTGCGCTCCATCCCCATCATCCCCCCACCACAGCAGCAGCAGCAGCAGCCACGATGTCGCGTCGCAAACAGCCCAACCCCAACAAAGTCAACCCCGGTAAGTCCAGCAACTTCTCCCCTCGCGTCGCGCTCGCGCTCCCCACGCTCCACGCGCAGCCGCCGTCGCTGTCGTGTGGTTTGAGAAACTTTGCGGAAACTTGGGAGCTTATGCAACTACTACGGGGATGTTTTCTCTCGGCTGTACTTTGCATCCGAGCGGTGGAATTCAGCCCCGCTCCTTCCTCATTCACGAGCGCCGTCCGGCCGAGAGGCGGCGGGCTCATGTCGGGCTGTTTGTGGGGGGGTGGGGGGTTTCGGGGGCGACGGAGAAGGAGCTCGCCGCGGGGGTAAAGTCTGTTCTCGGGCCGCAGATGAGCATCAGTATCACGGCTGCACTTTGGCCCTGGCCTCGCTGTGAGTGCGCGGTGGCCCCGTGTGCGTAAAGCTGCACGGCGCTTCCTCGCGGCGCTTTCACAATAAAAAAAAAAAAAAAAAAAACCCACCTGTTGCTCGAGTCTGACGAGTTCTGATCCCCCGGAGACCACGGGGCCCGTTTATGTTTTAACTCCGCATCCATCTTTTATTGGCGACTTTGATTCGCCTCCGTCCTCACACACACGTCGCTTTAATCGCACGATACGCGTCTGAAATGACACTTCCCAGTTGTTTTGTGACTGGTTTCCGAGCTGTGAGCGCGTTATTTCACAAACCAAACCCTTCTGTTGGAATTTACCTGCGTGTTTGGAAGTGTTGGTCACGGGACGGACACTTTTCATGACGATGTATTCCGGGTTTTGTCTGTTTATAGCCACGTTTAATGACCACCATGCGCTGTATTTAAACGCCAGTGCCTCGACACATGAATAAAGATGTAAACGAGTCTGAAATTCCATTTATAAAGCGCTGTGTGGGAGTTGATGTCGTTGGGTTAGCCCCGCGGCTAAAAGGTGTTAGCCTAATCTGTCTCCGACTCATCACTTTGACCTGTCGGTGATGTTGTTCCCGTGTTGTCGCTTTGTAAGTCCGTCCTGGGCCGTGTTAACGTTGTATTACGAGAGGACCGGGCTCCGGTGTGTAATACATCTGCCTGTCCGTGTAGTGAAGTTGTGTAGAGTGTATTTTTATCGACTTTCCTGACGTTAGCTACAGGCTAACAGCTGCTGCTGCCTGTATCACCTGGACCATCACTCCGCCTGGTGTTTGTTTTCCGGATTATCGCTCTGTAAAGTGATTAAAAGTAATGACTGAGGATGTGCGGGCTGTTGTTCACGGTCAGAGGGGATTTTAAACGCGCGTAACAGCGTATTCGCCGCTGTTTAAAGGTTATTTCGATGACTTTGCTGTTTTACTTTGAAAGGTCGTTTCCGCTTTGCCGCTGCTAACTGCCGCTAGCCTGACGCCGCGGTGTGACCTTGCTCAGACATTTTTAGCCCGAAACTGAGTCGTGTTCGCGGGTAAAGCTCCGTAACACGACATGGCCCGGGTGTGTGTCGGCTCCGGGGGCGGCGCGGGGTCGGTTCCCCGGCAGTTTGTGCACTTTTCCCCGCTTTTGTGGCACTTTTCCTGGGTCTCCTCCGCAGCATCGACGCGCTGCCGCCTGTTGCATCCACCGCCTCCTCCTCCTGTTTCTGCCGCTGACTCTGACGGAGAGGCGGCACGGCGCAGCACCGCGCGCGCACGGCCGCACGTTCAAGACCCAGCGTGTTCTCTGAGCTTTCTCTTCCAAAGAGACAATTCATCCCGAAAACAGTTAAACCCCCACTTTAACCGAGCACATTTTCTACAGCTTTACCCAAATCTGAAAGAATCAAAATAGTGACAAAAAGGTGATGAAAACGCAACAAAAAAAGTGACAGTGATGAAAGTGCAGCAAAAAGGTTAAAAATAAAAATGTGACAAAAAAGTGACTTAAAATAAACAAGCGCAACAAAAATTTGACAAAAAAAAAAAAAAGATGAAAGTGCAGCAAAAAAAGGGACAAAAAAATATAGGTGAAAAAGTAACAACAATACGGCGACAACACAAGGAAAAGGATCCATTTCAATCAGTTTTGAGGGTCTTAGCTTTCAAATGAGTCTTTTTACATTTGGGAAAAGCCGAACTAGACAGAATGCACTAGGTTAAGGCGGGGGTTAAGAGGTTAATTTGCGTTTGACTGTTTGTTGTCAACGTGAGGGCGAAACCAGGGCTAAACTTTGGGCTAAATGATGATCTGAGACGAGACCAGAACATGGAACATTTAGACCTTTCCTTGATCCCGTTTCGCTCCACAAAGAGCTCGAGCGCAGGGCAAACATCTCCACAACTACACACTTTGTAGATGATCATGTTTATGGTAATTTTTGTGATTTTGACCTAAATCAGAGATCGCTCCAACCCTGAGGAACCCCCTGAAAATGCTCAGCTAACGAAGTACAATCATGGCCTGTGTAAGATTTTACATTTATTTTTATATTGAGATGAGAGAATTAACACTGTATAGGATTCTGACTCAATCAGTCCCTATTCTACAAGTCCTCACATTAATTTAGCCAAAATCAAGGCCTTCATGTCATTAAAAGGCAATAAATCTAATTATTTTAGGGAACATTATGATTTTTACTGTAGAAGTTCATTGTCTTAAACATATTTAGTTCAGTTTTGTCCAATCATTTTTCCTCCGAAATGTGCGGTGATAAAATAATGGTATTTAGGGATTTTAAAATGGCGTCATAACGGGCGCCTGCATAAACCCTGATTCTAAAACAAAATATTTACACTTTGTTTTCATGTCAAATGACCACTTTACCGGCGCTGCACTGGGATCAGTCCTGACCACAGGCTTTGTCCATCAAACTGTGATGAGTAGAAATGATCTGAAGCTTTAACCAGTTTTGGAATGAAACATTAAGTCAAGTAAAGAGAAAATGATCAAGGTACAAGTGACTGAAATCTGTGAAATCTGGCCCAGTTTTACCCATAAACTAAAAGTAGTTTAATAAATGTTATTAACTTTTAAATGAAGCGTGGTTTGGACTCTTATACACGTAATGTCATCAGATAAATCCGTCATTTCGCGGGCGATTATCCAACAGTCTGTAAACTATTAACAGTTAGCCAAACTAGCAAACATGGATAAACATTAGCCAAACAGCTAAAGCTAAAGGAGCCGTTAAAAGCTGCGTGAGCCGCGTAAAGCCGCGTCCCGCCGCTTTACGTGAACCAAACTCTCCCCCTGACAATGTTAAAGTGTTTATTAGTTTATTTTGGTGTGATTATGATCGGTGTGGTTCTGTATCCGCGGCCGCTCCGCCCCGCAGCCCCCCCGGTGTCTCCTCTGTTTCGACATCCTCCTCCTCCGCGGCTTGACTTCCATTTTAATCGCTCCTCGCCCCGTCCCGTCGCCCGGGCCCGTTTTAGCCGCGGCCCGGGGGCTAAATTCAGCTTTAGCTCGAGTCTTAGCCCGCGTTTGCCCCAGAGGAGGATCCTCCGCGTGCGCGCGCGCGCTGGGGGAACTCTGGACCGAGGAAGTGCGCGCGAGACTCGCACTTTCCCCACAACAACCCGCCTCTCACGAACGCACGTGTTAACCTCTTACCCCCCGCGGGAACCGAGCGCGTTCCTCCAGCTCGACTTTACCCAAATCTAAAAACGCATGGATGAAAGCGCGACAAGTGATTAAAACATGGTTACACGTTTATTTATTTTATTTATTTTATTTATTTTATTTATTTTATTTATTTTATTTATTTATTCCATTGACATTTCGACCCCCCCACACACACACACACACACACACACTCTAATGGTCATTTCCATTTTGAATCAAACGTCCCGCTGTAGCATCAGAACACACTACTGGGCTTTAAAAACAAAAGGACACGTGTTGTTAATACTCAAAGTGTTTAATCGTAATAACAGCTGCTGAAGAAAGATTGTTCTGCTCTTTAGTTAAATAATATTCATGACAAAGTTTACCGTTTAGCTGTTAATAATATCTCGTTTTTTAATGAGCGCGACTTTTGTTCCTCCTTTGTTAGAGCGGTGACCCTTGACCTTTGGTGCAACATCCTGGCATTCTGACACACAAGATGATTATTAAACATACGTGATCCACTCACACGAGGCAGAAGATTTTGAAAATGAAGTGTCCCGATCACAGGGGGGGGGGGGGTGTTGTGACCTAAACGCTGTAATCAGTGTTGAAGGTCTTAGCTTTCAAACTCTGGCCTATAGGCCGTAAACTCCAGCAGGAACATGTTAAATAAACTACAGACGCTTTGAAACCAAAACTAATAAACACGTATCCGTGTTGGTGCATTCAGCTTGAAAAGGTTGGTCTCATTTGAAAGCTAAGGCCTACAAAGCTCATCTAGACGGGTCTATTTCCTCACGTCCTCGTTTTCTTGTCAGTTTTTCCCCAAGGGGCTTTCAGATTTGGGTAAAGCCAAACTGGAGGACATGTGCTCGGCTAAAGAGCCTCATCACCTCCTCTGTATTTGTCCCGTCTCCATATCTCTGCGCCTGAACCAGCCCCGGCCAGAGTGCACTTAGTTAAAAGTTAATCCACCCCTGATCTTATGTAACGCACCTGTGGGACCTGTCCCGACATCAGTCTGCTCCAGTCCTGATCTTATGTAACGCCCTGCACCTGTGGGACCTGTCCCGACATCAGTCTGCTCAGGTCCTGGTCTTATGTAACGCCCTGCACCTGTGGGACCTGTCCCGACATCAGTCTGCTCCGGTCCTGGTCTTATGTAACGCCCCTGTGGGACCTGTCCCGACATCAGTCTGCTCAGGTCCTGGTCTTATGTAACGCCCTGCACCTGTGGGACCTGTCCCGACATCAGTCTGCTCCGGTCCTGATCTTATGTAACGCCCTGCACCTGTGGGACCTGTCCCGACATCAGTCTGCTCAGGTCCTGATCTTATGTAACGCCCCTGTGGGACCTGTCCCGACATCAGTCTGCTCCGGTCCTGATCTTATGTAACGCCCTGCACCTGTGGGACCTGTCCCGACATCAGTCTGCTCAGGTCCTGGTCTTATGTAACGCCCTGCACCTGTGGGACCTGTCCCGACATCAGTCTGCTCAGGTCCTGGTCTTATGTAACGCCCCTGTGGGACCTGTCCCGACATCAGTCTGCTCCGGTCCTGGTCTTATGTAACGCCCCTGTGGGACCTGTCCCGACATCAGTCTGCTCCGGTCCTGATCTTATGTAACGCCCCTGTGGGACCTGTCCCGACATCAGTCTGCTCCGGTCCTGGTCTTATGTAACGCCCTGCACCTGTGGGACCTGTCCCGACATCAGTCTGCTCCGGTCCTGATCTTATGTAACGCCCCTGTGGGACCTGTCCCGACATCAGTCTGCTCCGGTCCTGATCTTATGTAACGCCCCTGTAGGACCTGTGGGACCTGTCCCGACATCAGTCTGCTCAGGTCCTGGTCTTATGTAACGCCCCTGCACCTGTGGGACCTGTCCCGACATCAGTCTGCTCCGGTCCTGGTCTTATGTAACGCCCCTGCACCTGTGGGACCTGTCCCGACATCAGTCTGCTCCGGTCCTGGTCTTATGTAACGCCCCTGCACCTGTAGGACCTGTCCCGACATCAGTCTGCTCAGGTCCTGGTCTTATGTAACGCCCTGCACCTGTGGGACCTGTCCCGACATCAGTCTGCTCCGGTCCTGATCTTATGTAACGCCCCTGTGGGACCTGTCCCGACATCAGTCTGCTCAGGTCCTGGTCTTATGTAACGCCCCTGTGGGACCTGTCCCGACATCAGTCTGCTCAGGTCCTGGTCTTATGTAACGCCCCTGTGGGACCTGTCCCGACATCAGTCTGCTCAGGTCCTGGTCTTATGTAACGCCCCTGTGGGACCTGTCCCGACATCAGTCTGCTCCAGTCCTGGTCTTATGTAACGCCCCTGTGGGACCTGTCCCGACATCAGTCTGCTCCAGTCCTGGTCTTATGTAACGCCCCTGTGGGACCTGTCCCGACATCAGTCTGCTCCGGTCCTGATCTTATGTAACGCCCCTGTAGGACCTGTGGGACCTGTCCCGACATCAGTCTGCTCCGGTCCTGGTCTTATGTAACGCCCCTGCACCTGTAGGACCTGTCCCGACATCAGTCTGCTCAGGTCCTGGTCTTATGTAACGCCCTGCACCTGTGGGACCTGTCCCGACATCAGTCTGCTCCGGTCCTGATCTTATGTAACGCCCCTGTGGGACCTGTCCCGACATCAGTCTGCTCAGGTCCTGGTCTTATGTAACGCCCCTGTGGGACCTGTCCCGACATCAGTCTGCTCCAGTCCTGGTCTTATGTAACGCCCCTGTGGGACCTGTCCCGACATCAGTCTGCTCCAGTCCTGGTCTTATGTAACGCCCTGCACCTGTGGGACCTGTCCCGACATCAGTCTGCTCCGGTCCTGATCTCATGTAACGCCCCTGTGGGACCTGTCCCGACATCAGTCTGCTCCAGTCCTGGTCTTATGTAACGCCCTGGACCTGTGGGACCTGTCCCGACATCAGTCTGCTCAGGTCCTGGTCTTATGTAACGCTCCTGTGGGACCTGTCCCGACATCAGTCCCCTCCTGATCCCCATGTCGTCCTTGTTAACCTCGTATTCGGAGTTCTCTCTTGACCATAAACTCTGTTTCTCTTTTATCTCCTCCTGATAAAGTTCATCTTGTTCATCGTTGTATATGTTTGTTTTGTCCTGTGGCTTCTGCAGATAAACGTTTTATTCTGTTCTAGGGGTTTCATGATTTAAATTTCTTTAATCACGATTATCGACTGAATGAAAGGAGAGAACTGATGATTTTAGTTTTTAAAAAAAAAAGCTTTTTAATACTTTTAAACATTCAGTGTTTCTAAAAATGAAAAATGCTTTAAATTGTTTTTCATTAAAATAAACGGGTCTACACTGAAAACAAAACCATGTCAGCTTTACTTGTTTATAACGACCATCATTATTTTACTGTATATTATTATTAGACCAGGTTTATGTTCTCAAAAGTGAAGCTTAATTATTTGTCAGATGTTTTGATTGAGGAGCATCAAACCTTCTCCATCTGTTTCATCTTTCAAAATAAAGGAGGTTTTATTTTGAAATGTCATATTTCGTCATGTGGTTCGACGCCTGTAGTGGGACAGGACCGGCTGTGGGACGGGTTTATCCGGGCTTGGGGCCGTCCCTCTGACTGACGGGACGTTTCTCTGATGAACCATCAGACACGTTTGATTAGTTTGAGTCGATTTAGTCCCAAAAACATCTCAAATGTTTAGTCTAGTTTTAGTCGACATTTCTAATATTGATTCTAATATTTAAGCGGCTCCTCCACATGAGGCTCTTTCTCTTTTCATTTTGATTTAAGTCGACTCAGACTTTTTAGTTTCATGAAAATCAAAAATATCACTTTGACTAAAACTAAACATTTTAGTCGATGAAATTAACACTGGTTCAAACGGATACTTTAAAACCACTGAGCGTTGCAGGAATAATAATAATAATAATAATTAAAGCCGCAAGCGGCATTGGGAGGCCCTCGCGGGCCGCGGTGGCCGATTGACGCCGGTTCCCGCACGCCGCCGCAATAACCGGGAGGCGCTGCCGCGCCCTACCTGCTTATAATTTCGCTGCCACCCTCGGTGGAGTTTATAAAAGAGCAGGCAAAAGAAATGGCGCCTTCGGCGCTTATTTTTCCCAAAATGGCCGACCTCCTGTTGGTCGCCTAGCAACCATGTAATGTACTTTTTTGTTCGGACAGTCGTGACGCACGTCTGTACCAATTTTGGTTTGGCTACGACAAAGTTGACATTGGGTCGTTGCCATGGCAACACGGTGGGAAAAGGGGCGGGGCATCAATGTATTTTTTGTTCGGGATCACGTGACGGATGTCTGTACCAAATTTCATGACTCTACGACAAAGTTTAATTTTTGGCTCCATTCATTTTTATTTTGTGCTCTGCAGGGGGCGCTATTGCGGCAATTTTCAAATTTCCTATATCAAAACATCCGGGGTCGACGACTCGACCAACGATTCAAGTTTTGTTCAAATCGGCCAAAGTATGTGTGAGTTATGACTGTTTGAACACGGCGGCGAGCGGCGAAAACGGACGCCAAATTCATGGCGTTGCCACGGCAAAACCAAAAGTCCTATTAAAAAGTTTTTAATAACTTTTGATGTCCCACATGTGGAGATGATCTGGAGCGAACGGGGAGTCGCTGCGTTAAAAGCCCTAGGACGAGTTCGTTCAAATGCGTGGGCATGAAATGGCGCCTTCGGCGCCAAGTCCCTCTTCGGGCCAATATGGCCACCATACTGTTGGTTGCCTAGCAACCGCGTAATGTGTTTTTTTGTTTGGCTTCACGTGACCAATCACTGTGCCGAATTTTTTTCGTCTACGACGAAGTACGTTTTTCGGGTTTTTCGGTATTTTGGGGGGTCCTGCCATAGGGCGCAATGTTAACGTGGTTTTTCCAGGGGGCGCTGACGCGCCATTTTTTTGAATTTTTACATTTTGGAGATGTGAAGTTTTTTTTTTTCACCTAATTGAATTTTGGGCAAAAATTCAGGACTTTTCGTCGGTGGGAAAGTGCCGAAACTGGCTTTTTGGGGGAGAGGAAAAATAATAAGAAAAAGAAAAACTCATACAATAACAATATAGCGCCGCCTCCGGCGGCCAACCTTATATCACCGGATAGGGCTCGATGCCCTGAGTCACTGTATCAGTGTTTCGGGCTTTGTTGAGTGGCCATGGTCGATGACGAGCTTCGCTCGTCATCGACCACTTTCTTGTCCATGTTGCGCCTTCACTGTGGTTTTCACCTTTTTTTTTTTAAAAGCAGCAACAAATGTGCCGCTTTCGCGGCACACGCCTATATCACCGGACAGGTGTTGGTGCCGGGAGCCCCCTGATTACTGTCTCTTACATGGGGAGCGCTCCGCGCTCTGTTTCTTGAGTCTGTTTCTGTTTCTTTCTCTTTTCCCGTGGGACGTGCGCTACGCGCACGTCTTTCTTCAGTGCGCTCCGCGCACTGCTTGTACAATTACAAGAGGCCCGAGACCTGCCAGGTCCGCTCGGGCCTAATAATTAAAGCCGCAAGCGGCATTGGGAGGCCCTCGCGGGCCGCGGTGGCCGATTGACGCCGGTTCCCGCACGCCGCCGCAATAACCGGGAGGCGCTGCCGCGCCCTACCTGCGTATATTGTCGCTGCCACCCTCGGTGGAGTTTATAAAAGAGCTGGCAAAAGAAATGGCGCCTTCGGCGCTGATTTTCCCCAAATGGCCGACCTCCTGTTGGTCGCCTAGCAACCACGTAATGTACTTTTTTGTTCGGACAGTCATGACGCACGTGTGTACCGATTTTGGTTAGGCTGCGGCAAAGTTGACATTGGGTCGTTGCCATGGCAACACGGTGGGAAAAGGGGCGGGGCATCAATATATTTTTTGTTCGGGATCACGTGACGGATGTCTGTACCGAATTTCATGCATCTACGACAAAGTTACATTTTTGGCTCCATTCATTTTTATTTTCTGCTCTGCAGGGGGCGCTATTGCGGCAATTTTCAAAATTCCTATATCAAAACATCCGGGGCCGACGACTCGACCAACGATTCAAGTTTTGTTCAAATCGGCCAAAGTATGTGTGAGTTACGGCTGTTTGAACACGGCGGCGAGCGGCGAAAACGGACGCCAAATTCATGGCGTTGCCACGGCAAAACCAAAAATCCTATTAAAAAGTTTTTAATAACTTTTAATCTCCCACATGTGGAGATGATCTGGAGCGAACGGGGAGTCGCTGCGTTCAACGGCCTAGGACGAGTTCGTTCAAATGCGAGGGCATGAAATGGCGCCTTCGGCGCCAAGTCCCTCTTCGGGCCAATATGGCCGCCATACTGTTGGTTGCCTAGCAACCGCGTAATGTGTTTTTTTGTTTGGCTTCACGTGACCAATAACTGTGCCGAATTTTTTTCGGCTACGACGAAGTACGTTTTTCGGGTCTCGCCATACGTGCAATGTAATCTAGTTTTCCAGGGGGCGCTGACGCGCCATTTTTTTGAAATGTAAAATTTCGAAATTGCACGATTCGAGCGGTTAACATTTTAGAATGATGTGCCAAAATTCAGGACTTTTCATCACAAGATTAAGGAGTTAAGGTGGGGAGAGGAAAAATAATAATAAGAATTAAAGCCGCAAGCGGCATTGGGAGGCCCTCGCGGGCCGCGGTGGCCGATTGACGCCGGTTCCCGCACGCCGCCGCAATAACCGGGAGGCGCTGCCGCGCCCTACCTGCTTATAATGTCGCTGCCACCCTTGGTGGAGTTTATAAAAGAGCACAGGCAAGAAATGGCGCCTTCGGCGCCGATTGTCCCAAAATGGCCGACCTCCTGTTGGTAACCTAGCAACCATGTAATTTACAATAACCGGGGGGCGCTGCCGCGCCCTACCAGCTCATAATGTCGCTGCCACCCTCGGTGAAGTTTATAAAAGAGCTGGCAAAAGAAATGGTGCCTTCGGCGCTGATTTTCCCAAAATGGCCGACCTCCTGTTGGTCACCTAGCAACCATGTAATGTACTTTTTTGTTCGGACAGTCATGACGCACGCCTGTACCGATTTTGGTGTGTCTGCGGCAAAGTTGACATTGGGTCGTTGCCATGGCAACACGGTGGGAAAAGGGGCGGGGCATCAATATATTTTTTGTTCGGGATCACGTGACGGATGTCTGTACCAAATTTCATGCATCTACGACAAAGTTTAATTTTTGGCTCCATTCATTTTTATTTTGTGCTCTGCAGGGGGCGCTATTGCGGCAATTTTCAAAATTCCTATATCAAAACATCCGGGGTCGACGACTCGACCAACGGTTAAAATTTTGTTCAAATCGGCCAAAGTATGTGTGAGTTATGACTGTTTGAACACGGCGGCGAGCGGCGAAAACGGACGCCAAATTCATGGCGTTGCCACGGCAAAACCAAAAATCCTATTAAAAAGTTTTTAACAACTTTTAATCTCCCACATGTGGAGATGATCTGGAGCGAACGGGGAGTCGCTGCGTTCAACGGCCTAGGACGAGTTCGTTCAAATGCGTGGGCATGAAATGGCGCCTTCGGCGCCAAGTCCCTCTTCGGGCCAATATGGCCGCCATACTGTTGGTTGCCTAGCAACCGCGTAATGTGTTTTTTTGTTCGGCTTCACGTGACCAATCACTGTGCCGAATTTTTTTCGTCTACGACGAAGTAAGTTTTTCGGGTTTTGCGGCATTTTGGGGGGTCCTGCCATAGGGCGCAATGTTAACGTGGTTTTTCCAGGGGGCGCTGACGCGCCATTTTTTTGAATTTTAACATTTTCTAAATGTGAAAGATCTTAGATTTACGTGCTTGAATTTTGTGCAAAAATTCAGGACTTTTCGTCGGTGGGAAAGTGGATTTAGGGGGGGAGAAGAAAAATAATAATAATAATAATAAGAAAAACCAGTACAATAACAATATAGCGCCGCCTCCGGCGGCCAACCTTATATATTCGGAAAGGTCTCACGTCCAGTAATCCACCCGTAAGGTTTATTATCAAATACGAGCGCGTTGCGCTCGTATTTTACCTCTTCTTTGTCAATGTTTCTCTATGGGATTTTTTTTGCGTATTTTTGTGAGTACAAGAACAAATTTGCCGCTTTCGCGGCAAATACTTATATCACCAGATAGGGCTCGATGCCCCGAGTCACTGTATCAGTGTTTTGGGCTTTGGTGAGTGGCCATGGTCGATGACGAGCTTCGCTCGTCATCGACCACTTTCTTGTCCATGTTGCGCCTTCACTGTGGTTTTCACCTTTTTTTTTTTAAAAGCAGCAACAAATGTGCCGCTTTCGCGGCACACGCCTATATCATCGGACAGGTGTTGGTGCCGGGAGTCCCCTGATTACTGTCTCATACATGGGTTTTGAGCGCTCCGCGCTCTTTTCCCGTGGGACGTGCGCTGCGCGCACGTCTTTCTTCAGTGCGCTCCGCGCACTGCTTGTACAATTACAAGAGGCCCGAGACCTGCCAGGTCCGCTCGGGCCTAATAAGAAAAACTCATACAATAACAATATGGGGCCGCCTCCGGCGGCTAACCTTATATATTCGGAAAGGTCTCACGTCCAGTAATCCAACCGTGGGGTTTATTATCCAATACGAGCGCGTTGCGCTCGTCTTTTACCTCTTCTTTCTCAATGTTTCTCTACCCGTTTTTTTTTCCGTATTTTTGTGAGTACAAGAACAAATTTGCCGCTTTCGCGGCAAATACTTATATCACCGGATAGGGCTCGATGCCCTGATTCACTGTATCAGTGTTTTGGGCTTTGGTGAGTGGCCATGGTCGATGACGAGCTTCGCTCGTCATCGACCACTTTCTTGTCCATGTTGCGCCTTCACTGTGGTTTTCACCTCTTTTTTTTTTACGAGCAGCAACAAATGTGCCGCTTTCGCGGCACACGCCTATATCACCGGACAGGTGTTGGTGCCGGGAGCCCCCTGATTACTGTCTCATGCATGGGTTTTGAGCGCTCCGCGCTCTTTTCCCGTGGGACGTGCGCTACGCGCACGTCTTTCTTCAGTGCGCTCCGCGCACTGCTTGTACAATTACAAGAGGCCCGAGACCTGCCAGGTCCGCTCGGGCCTAATAATAATAATAATAATAATAATAAATGGATTTTTTCCTTGTGTTGTTGTCGCTCTTTTGTTGCTTTTATCGTCACAATTTAATCACTTTTTGCCAAGAAGAAGAAACTGGAGAAAAGTGCCTTGTTCCTGTGGGGGTCAGGGGGGGTTAAATCAGGGTTTGGGGATTACTGCAGTACTTCTGAATGACTGCGTGTACTCCCGTGAGTACTCCGGTGTGAGTACTCCGGTATCAGTACTCCGGTGTGAGTACTCCGGTATCAGTACTCCGGTATCAGTACTCCGGTATCAGTACTCCGGTATCAGTACTCCGGTGTGAGTACTCCGGTATCAGTACTCCGGTATCAGTACTCTGGTATCAGTACTCCGGTATCAGTACTCCGGTGTGAGTACTCCGGTATCAGTACTCCGGTATCAGTACTCCGGTATCAGTACTCCGGTGTGAGTACTCCGGTATCAGTACTCCGGTATCAGTACTCCGGTATCAGTACTCTGGTATCAGTACTCCGGTATCAGTACTCCGGTATCAGTACTCCGGTATCAGTACTCCGGTATCAGTACTCCGGTATCAGTACTCCGGTGTGAGTACTCCGGTATCAGTACTCCGGTATCAGTACTCCGGTATCAGTACTCCGGTGTGAGTACTCCGGTATCAGTACTCCGGTATCAGTACTCCGGTGTGAGTACTCCGGTATCAGTACTCCGGTATCAGTACTCCGGTATCAGTACTCCGGTGTGAGTAGGGCTGAACGATTAATTGCATTTGCAATTTTATCGCGATATTACACAACGCGATTTCGTAATCGCAGGGCACGCGATTTGGGAAGTAAATAGAGCAACGAGATATGGCAGCAAAGTCCGCTCCGTCGCGTGCTTTTGTTTACGTCTCAGTCTAGTTAAGGTGCGCGGTAGATTGTGGATGTACAGTGAAAATATCAGCGTTTATCCTGCAGCCACCGCGAAGGAATATTGCTTTTCTCCGTTAGCATTGCGTTAGCCGCAGCGCTAATCACGCCATTCCGTCGCCGCTACTACACGCTCTGGTGACACAGAAACTCCCTCACCTCCGGATTCACACGCCTCTGCCTCCACAGACATATATAGGTGAGTCTGTGCTGATTGTAAAGAGTAAAGAGTCGTTTGTGGCTCAGTTTATGAGGCTTATGTTTGGGAATGTTGTGGATAAAGAACTTATCTCAAAAGCATAATGACGTTTCATGACCATTAAGTATCCGCGGAGGCGATGTGCCATGTGCCTTTATTTACCTTTGCGTCTACCGCATATCCGCTCCGTAGGTCGTACAGACGCTAGATATAAACACTAAACTGCAGTATGAAAAGGGTTGGTAACTAGGATCCGAGGCAGGAGTCCGTGTCATGTCTTATTTTGCTGAGGAAATGTGCTGTTTAAGGTGAAATGTCACTAAATGTCTGCGAGTCAAAGATACGAGTCTGTGTCTGGCACCTCATGTCGTCTCCTTGTGTCAGTGTTCTTCTCTTTCTTCATATTGTCCAAAGTTACATCCCAAAACCAAAAAGCTGCTCTTAATTCCACTGTGATTTGGCGTGTGCTCCATCTGGCCTCTCCGTGTCCTTCAATAACGCGCATCTGAAGTACTACGAGTCGCAGCTCAGACTGGGATTTGATTGGCCGAAATAATAAAGTACTATTTAATAAATTAAATAGCTTATTTTGTATTAATTGGGAGTTTGATTTCCTAAAACTTTTCCAACTAGTTAAAGCAGACGTTTGTTCTTACTTTCCTGCACTTTAGTCTGGGTGATGTTACTGACTGGATCAGTGAGTTATTTTTTTTTTAATATCTATATAATTTAGCATTTATTTATAGACTGTACTGTTAAGTTCAGACAGTTTAAGAAGTGCAGTCCACACACATTTTGAATAGGTCAAGCAACAATTTTGTTGCAATTTTCACTTCAAATATTGTTTATTATGAAACAGGCTGATTTATTGCTTGTGTTAGGTGAAAAATACACGAGAAGAGGACCTTGCAACAATAATCGCATATTTAATCGCAATCGCAATATTGAAGAAAAAAAATCGCAATTAGATTATTTCTCTAAATCGTTCAGCCCTAGGTGTGAGTACTCCGGTATCAGTACTCCGGTATCAGTACTCCGGTATCAGTACTCCGGTATCAGTACTCTGGTATCAGTACTCCGGTATCAGTACTCCGGTATCAGTACTCCGGTGTGAGTACTCCGGTATCAGTACTCCGGTATCAGTACTCCGGTGTGAGTACTCCGGTATGAGTACTCCGGTATCAGTACTCCGGTATCAGTACTCCGGTATCAGTACTCCGGTATCAGTACTCCGGTATCAGTACTCTGGTATCAGTACTCCGGTATCAGTACTCCGGTATCAGTACTCCGGTATCAGTACTCCGGTATCAGTACTCTGGTATCAGTACTCCGGTATCAGTACTCCGGTATCAGTACTCCGGTATCAGTACTCCGGTGTGAGTACTCCGGTATCAGTACTCCGGTATCAGTACTCCGGTATCAGTACTCCGGTATCAGTACTCCGGTATCAGTACTCTGGTATCAGTACTCCGGTATCAGTACTCCGGTATCAGTACTCCGGTATCAGTACTCCGGTATCAGTACTCTGGTATCAGTACTCCGGTATCAGTACTCCGGTATCAGTACTCCGGTGTGAGTACTCCGGTATCAGTACTCCGGTATCAGTACTCCGGTATCAGTACTCCGGTATCAGTACTCCGGTATCAGTACTCCGGTGTGAGTACTCCGGTATCAGTACTCCGGTATCAGTACTCCGGTATCAGTACTCCGGTATCAGTACTCCGGTATCAGTACGAGCGAGCGGGAAATGAACCGACCGCCTGTGAACGCATCACGAGCAGGAACTGAAACATCTCAAACCTCTGTAGGTCCAGGTCTCGATGCTGTTGGTCCAGAGTTAAAGGAAGTCACTTCAAACACATTGTTTTTTTCTCCCATTTCTTCTTGTTTTTGTGCCGTTGTTCACACGTCCTGACGTTGGAGATGAACCTGATTATTGTCTTCTGGTTTTGGATGAATATTTCAGTATCGGTCCGGCGTTGGAATAATCGGCCCTACATGGAGAGGGTTGGTGTTTGTCTGGAGCACACGCGTGTTCCCGGCACACGCCTGATGTTTGTGCTGGAGCGTGTGTTTGGCGAGGAGCTTCAGCCTCTGTCCCGGCGCTGGAGTCCCGGGGACAGGTGCGGGACATGTGCGTCCTACACAGAGACGCCATTGAGCTGCAGTGAGGAACAGGCCGAGGACCTGGGAGACAACTGTTCCTGTCCCGAACGGGCCCGTCCCGATGGGGTCTGGGCGATGGGGCCCGTCCCGATGGGGTCTGGGCGATGGGGTCTGAGGAGTCGAACCTTTACATATGAAACTCTTCCATATCTTCACTTTAGAGCCTCGTCCCAAAAAGAGCCTGAACATGAGAGACATAGTTTAATGTGAGTTTGAACCCAGTTGTTTTTAGTCCAGTTGTTTTTAGTCCAGTTGTTTTTAGTCCAGTTTGGTTGTTTTTAGTCCAGTTGTTTTTAGTCCAGTTTGGTTGTTTTTAGTCCAGTTGTTTTTAGTGCAGTTGTTTTTAGTCCAGTTTGGTGTTTTTATGGCCGTGTGGAGACGCTGGTCCAGTCGCTCCAGAGTCTGATGGAGACGAGCTCTTCACATTCCAACATGAAATTCAACACTGAGCCAGGACTCTGCAACGACCGGGACTAGACCGGGACTAGACCGGGACTAGACCGGGACTAGACCGGGACTAGACCGGGACTGAACCGGGCCTGAACCGGGACTAGACCGGGACTAGACCGGGCCTGAACCGGGACTAGACCGGGCCTGAACCGGGACTAGACCGGGACTAGACCGGGACTAGACCGGGACTAGACCGGGACTAGACCGGGACTGAACCGGGCCTGAACCGGGACTAGACCGGGACTAGACCGGGACTAAACCGGGCCTAGACCGGGACTAGATCGGGCCTAAACCGGGCCTGAACCGGGACTAGACCGGGACTGAACCGGGCCTGAACCGGGACTGAACCGGGCCGTGCTGCAGCTGAGGATCAACCATTAAAATGAAGCAAGGCCTTAAATGTTGGATTCATATCAGTAGCAAAAAATAAAGTCATGGAAACATTATTGTTCCGTTTCCTGGTTCTAGACGACAAATATTTTAGTAGGAAAAAAAAGTAACTGTACCGAGCCGTGTAGTGAAACATGCTAAAGGAGGCTGATCACGTGTGAAGCTAGTGAGTGAAACATGCTAAAGGAGGCTGATCACATGTGAAGCTAGTGAGTGAAACATGCTAAAGGAGGCTGATCACGTGTGAAGCTAGTGAGTGAAACATGCTAAAGGAGGCTGATCACGTGTGAGTGAAACATGCTAAAGGAGGATCACGTGTGAAGCTAGTGAGTGAAACATGCTAAAGGAGACTGATCACGTGTGAAGCTAGTGAGTGAAACATGCTAAAGGAGGATCACGTGTGAAGCTAGTGAGTGAAACATGCTAAAGGAGACTGATCACGTGTGAAGCTAGTGAGTGAAACATGCTAAAGGAGGCTGATCACGTGTGAAGCTAGTGAGTGAAACATGCTAAAGGAGACTGATCACGTGTGAAGCTAGTGAGTGAAACATGCTAAAGGAGGCTCACGTGTGAAGCTAGTGAGTGAAACATGCTAAAGGAGGCTCACGTGTGAAGCTAGTGAGTGAAACATGCTAAAGGAGGCTCACGTGTGAAGCTAGTGAGTGAAACATGCTAAAGGAGGCTCACGTGTGAAGCTAGTGAGTGAAACATGCTAAAGGAGGCTCACGTGTGAAGCTAGTGAGTGAAACATGCTAAAGGAGGCTGATCACGTGTGAAGCTAGTGAGTGAAACATGCTAAAGGAGGCTCACGTGTGAAGCTAGTGAGTGAAACATGCTAAAGGAGGCTCACGTGTGAAGCTAGTGAGTGAAACATGCTAAAGGAGGCTGATCACGTGTGAAGCTAGTGAGTGAAACATGCTAAAGGAGGCTCACGTGTGAAGCTAGTGAGTGAAACATGCTAAAGGAGGCTCACGTGTGAAGCTAGTGAGTGAAACATGCTAAAGGAGGCTGATCACGTGTGAAGCTAGTGAGTGAAACATGCTAAAGGAGGATCACGTGTGGAGCTAGTGAGTGAAACATGCTAAAGGAGACTGATCACGTGTGAAGCTAGTGAGTGAAACATGCTAAAGGAGGATCACGTGTGAAGCTAGTGAGTGAAACATGCTAAAGGAGACTGATCACGTGTGAAGCTAGTGAGTGAAACATGCTAAAGGAGGCTGATCACGTGTGAAGCTAGTGAGTGAAACATGCTAAAGGAGGCTCACGTGTGAAGCTAGTGAGTGAAACATGCTAAAGGAGGCTCACGTGTGAAGCTAGTGAGTGAAACATGCTAAAGGAGGCTGATCACGTGTGAAGCTAGTGAGTGAAACATGCTAAAGGAGGCTCACGTGTGAAGCTAGTGAGTGAAACATGCTAAAGGAGGCTCACGTGTGAAGCTAGTGAGTGAAACATGCTAAAGGAGGCTCACGTGTGAAGCTAGTGAGTGAAACATGCTAAAGGAGGCTGATCACGTGTGAAGCTAGTGAGTGAAACATGCTAAAGGAGGCTCACGTGTGAAGCTAGTGAGTGAAACATGCTAAAGGAGGCTGATCACGTGTGAAGCTAGTGAGTGAAACATGCTAAAGGAGGCTCACGTGTGAAGCTAGTGAGTGAAACATGCTAAAGGAGGCTCACGTGTGAAGCTAGTGAGTGAAACATGCTAAAGGAGGCTCACGTGTGAAGCTAGTGAGTGAAACATGCTAAAGGAGGCTGATCACGTGTGAAGCTAGTGAGTGAAACATGCTAAAGGAGGCTCACGTGTGAAGCTAGTGAGTGAAACATGCTAAAGGAGGCTCACGTGTGAAGCTAGTGAGTGAAACATGCTAAAGGAGGCTCACGTGTGAAGCTAGTGAGTGAAACATGCTAAAGGAGGCTGATCACGTGTGAAGCTAGTGAGTGAAACATGCTAAAGGAGGCTCACGTGTGAAGCTAGTGAGTGAAACATGCTAAAGGAGGCTGATCACGTGTGAAGCTAGTGAGTGAAACATGCTAAAGGAGGCTGATCACGTGTGAAGCTAGTGAGTGAAACATGCTAAAGGAGGCTCACGTGTGAAGCTAGTGAGTGAAACATGCTAAAGGAGGCTCACGTGTGAAGCTAGTGAGTGAAACATGCTAAAGGAGGCTCACGTGTGAAGCTAGTGAGTGAAACATGCTAAAGGAGGCTGATCACGTGTGAAGCTAGTGAGTGAAACATGCTAAAGGAGGCTGATCACGTGTGAAGCTAGTGAGTGAAACATGCTAAAGGAGGCTCACGTGTGAAGCGTGTGAGTGAAACATGCTAAAGGAGGCTCACGTGTGAAGCTAGTGAGTGAAACATGCTAAAGGAGGCTGATCACGTGTGAAGCTAGTGAGTGAAACATGCTAAAGGAGGCTCACGTGTGAAGCTAGTGAGTGAAACATGCTAAAGGAGGCTCACGTGTGAAGCTAGTGAGTGAAACATGCTAAAGGAGGCTCACGTGTGATGTTGGAGATGTCGATGGAGGTGATGCTGAAGCCTCAGCCTCTCGTCCAATGGGAGTGCGGGGTTATTTTTAGCTCCGCCTGTTTTAGCCGGGATTAAGTTTCAGCTCAGACTCTGTTCCCTCTCCACCTGTGGCTGCCTCCCCCTCCTCCTCCTCCCCCTCCTCCCCCCCCCCTCCCCCCTCCCCCTCCTCACGCTGCACTGTCCCGGACCCTGACCATCCGGGGGAGTTCACACGGCCTCATTACCAACTTTACAAACACATAAAAGAGACGTCATCACTGATGGAGCTCTGTCTGTGAGAGAGAGATAAGACTCTCCTCCTCACCCCCCCCCCCTCCTCTCCTCCTCTCTCCTCTCTCTCCCCCTCCTCCTCTCTCCTCCCTCCTCCTCTCCTCCTCCTCCCTCCCCCTCCCTCCTCTCCCCTCCTCCTCTCTCCTCCTTCTCCCCCTCCCTCCTCCCTCCTCCTCTCTCCTCCCTCCCCCCCTCCCTCAGTGGTACATTCCTTCAGACTTGTGGACTTTGAACACTCTGTAAATATGAAGCAAATGTGACTCGTCATGTTGTCGCTGAGTCAGATTCTGTTCCTCTGCAGATGAGGGACCTATTGAACATGTTTTAGTCCCAGTCGCTGCAGCAGAAGGAGTCAGTGCAGTACTTTGGTGCAGTACTTTAGTGCAGTACTTTGGTGCAGTACTTTAGTGCAGTAATGGTATTAGTTGCAGTAGTATTTAGTGTAAAGGAGGAGTTGGTGGTGAGTTTTATCTGTGGACCACGCCCCGAGGAAACTCACTCAGCTGCATTCCTCCAGCACTACTGCAATACTACAGTACTCCTGCAGTACTCCTGCAATACTACAGTACTCCTGCAGTACTCCTGCAATACTACAGTACTCCTCCAGCACTACTGCAATACTACAGTACTCCTGCAGTACTCCTGTCATACTCCTGCAATAGTACTGCAATACTACTTACTGCATCCTCGTGGGTAATACTTCATACTTGCAGTACTACAGTACAGTTTGGACGATGAGCTTTGTGTCGATCTGAAACGGAACCTTTTTATTTAAAATCTTTAAATCCAAACATGTATTTCTTACATTTCTCCATCAGGAGCTTGTTTTATTAAAATTATTATTATTATTATTATTATTATTATTATTGTCACATAAACACATTTCACTGGAGAAAAGTCTTTAGTTCATAAGAAATAAATGTTTGAAGCGACAGATTAAAGAGCGTGATGTTCGTCCCACTTTAGCTTCAGTCACAGAAATGTGAGAAATAAACCTTTACATTGTTTTTAAGAAACTAAAAGACTAAACATTTGAAGTATATTTGAGTCCAGTAATAGTACTACAGTTTACCACCGAACTACTACAGTACTTCATCATGGCAGTACATGAATCCTGCAGTCTCTGGGAGTACTGTGCAGTACTTCGTGTATAAACCCTACAGTGTCAGTGCAGTACTTGCAGTACTTGCAATATAAAGCCTGCAGTACTTGCAGTACAAAGCCTGCAGTACTTGCAGTACAAAGCCTGCAGTACTTGCAGTACAAAGCCTGCAGTACTTGCAGTACAAAGCCTGCAGTACTTGCAGTACAAAGCCTGCAGTACTTGCAGTACAAAGCCTGCAGTACTTGCAGTACAAAGCCTGCAGTACTTGCAGTACTTGCAGTATAAAGCCTGCAGTACTTGCAGTACAAAGCCTGCAGTACTTGCAGTACTTGCAGTACAAAGCCTGCAGTACTTGCAGTATAAAGCCTGCAGTACTTGCAGTACTTGCAGTATAAAGCCTGCAGTACTTGCAGTACTTGCAGTACAAAGCCTGCAGTACTTGCAGTATAAAGCCTGCAGTACTTGCAGTACTTGCAGTACAAAGCCTGCAGTACTTGCAGTACTTGTACTGCACTCTTGCACCTGTCTGGTCGTATCTGCCCAGTGGCAGAGCGAGAGATGCTGAGGCTCCTCTTTCAGAGCCGTGACGGGACACGACAGCTGCTGCACTCTCCCCCTCCTCCCTGTGGTCCTGACTCAGCGGAGGGGAGAGAGATGGAGCCGGAGGGGGAGGAGAGCGCCCCCTGTCCTACACTTTAGGAATCGCTCACTCATCACTTTAACCTCTTAACCCCCGCCTGAACTGAGCGTTCTCTCCACTTTGGCTTTACCCAAATCTAAAAGCTTCTCCAACAGAGGGACATCAATGCAGCGCCAAAGAGAGTCATGATCAGTTTTGTAGGTCTTAGCTTTCAAATGAGGCGTTACTCTGGCATATAGGCTGTGAGCTCCAGTCCAGACACTTTAGATTTGGGTAAAGCTGAACTGGAGAAAACGCGCTCGGTTAAGGCGGGTTCAGAGCAGAGTATTTCTGTCCCGGCGCCTCATGTCCAGGTCATATCTGTGCTTTAGTGATGTCACAGTGATGATGATGATGATGATGATGATGATGATGATGATGATGATGATGATGATGATGCTGCTGAGCTCAGAGCTCGTGCGGTCGGTTCTAACCCGTCACCGTGAGTCAGTCTGTGTTTACGGCTCTCGCTTTAATCCCAGCGTTCACAGCTCAGTCATGATCACACGGGTCCGAAACACCACCGCCTTCAGAGTAAAAGCCCGGACTCATCAGAACATACACCACCGCCTTCAGAGTAAAAGCCCGGACTCATCAGAACATACACCACCGCCTTCAGAGTAAAAGCCCGGACTCATCAGAACATACACCACCGCCTTCAGAGTAAAAGCCCAGACTCATCAGAACAAACACCACCGCCTTCAGAGTAAAAGCCCGGACTCATCAGAACATACACCACCGCCTTCAGAGTAAAAGCCCAGATACATCAGAACACACACCTTCATAATAAAAGCCCGGATTCATCAGAACCCACCCCACCGCCTTCAGAATAAAAGCCTGTAGTTGATCAGAACATACTCGATCCCTTCAGAATAAAAGCCTGTAGTTGACCAAACACTGAATGACACACATTAGTTTCAAATCTACATTTACATTGTTTTGAAAAGGTCTTAATAAAAGACTTTGCCTTTCTCCCCTTTTATTTTTTGATTTTTAACTTTTTACGGACACTTTTTCCCCTCGTCGATGTCCCGGCCTCGTCGCCGCGGCGACAGGCCTCTCGTCTCGCGTCGGTTAGGGGAAGTTTCCCGGCATCTGTTTCCGTGACGACGGGCCACACTCAGGACCCGTGAGTTTCCTCGTAATGTTTCCATATTTTTAATTCTTTCCTTGTTTTAACGAGCTGCGGCGCTGCAGTGGATTGTGGGTAACGTAGTCCTCGCTCGGTTTGTGTGAGTTTCCATCGTAGACGAAGGTTCTCGAGCCGTCGTCTGGACGCTGCAGTATTCGTGTTTTCTGTCATGTTCAGAGTTTCAATGTTTTGTGACATTAGGTCCAAATATTTACTAGAGGGATTTTGTATCTGGGTTAGTTTTGGAATAAACTGGTTGAAGAAGAAGAAGAAGAAGAAGATCTTTATTTAAAGGAAGAGGATTCTCCAGTTCCATTTACTTTCATACAGTATTTAGGAACATTATATTTCCACCAATATAGACGAGTGGCACAGATTAAACGGGTCCTTCTCCCCAAAACATTTACTCCAGGCATGGACGCCATCCCTTCAATCAAAACATTAGACAGAAAAATGGAAAACATGAAACTCGAGCTTTAAAATGAAGCACTTTTATCCGTATTACATTATTTGTCGTCCAATCTTAGGCTGAAGGTCCAAAATAATCTCCCAAAGAAATCCATTGATATGTGTGCTGGAAGTGCCAGAGGCGCATGTTAGCCGCATGTTAGCCGCATGTTAGCCGCATGTTAGCCGCATGTTAGCCGCTTGTTAGCCACATGCCGCATGTTAGCTGCATGTTAGCCGAATGTTAGCCGAATGTTAGCCACATGCCGCATGTTAGCCGAATGTTAGCCACATGCCGCATGTTAGCCGCATGTTAGCCGCATGTTAGCCGCATGTTAGCCACATGCCGCATGTTAGCCGAATGTTAGCCGCATGTTAGCCGCATGTTAGCCGAATGTTAGCCACATGCCGCATGTTAGCCGAATGTTAGCCACATGCCGCATGTTAGCCGCATGTTAGCCGCATGTTAGCCGAATGTTAGCCGCATGTTAGCCGAATGTTAGCCGCATGTTAGCCGCATGTTAGCCGCATGTTAGCCGAATGTTAGCCGCATGTTAGCCGAATGTTAGCCGCATGTTAGCCACATGTTAGCCGCATGTTAGCCACATATTAGCCACATGCCGCATGTTAGCCGCATGTTAGCCGAATGTTAGCCACATGCCGCATGTTAGCCGCATGTTATCCACATTAGCTACATTAGCATTTAGGCACACACTTGTCCACAGGGCGGTTGATTGGACAGTGGTACATCTGAGTAAAGGTCCATTGTCTCTGTCCAACATTCTGCCATAGTCCAGATGAAGGCGTGTAAAGGTCTTTTTTCTGAATAAACAAGGCGGCCATTTTGCTACGGGGGAAGGGTGTGACTGACGCACCTTTGTGCACTTGGATAAATAAGGACATGACCCACTTCATTTTGCTTTGAGTTTTCCATTCGTGGGAGGTTTGTTGTTACTTTGGCTAAAAAGATCTGGCACCAAAACATGGAAGCGTTTACAAATCCAACGTCCTCGGAGCGAGACCTCTGAGATGTAGCACACAGAGCACCAGCGAGTGTGTGAAGTATATTTTCAGGAAAGACATTTCAGTTTGTGTCATTTTCGATATATAAAAAGCTATATTTGTATTCATTTTAGAAGTGCAGAACCTTTTGTACATGTTTTTGTCACAATGTCCTTCTCAATTTACATAGAAGCTATTTTTTTGTTGTGATTCCAATGATGGTTCACGTTGGATTCAGGCGAGAGCACGTCAAACAGACCAGGGGTCAGGGGTCAAATAGTTCTTACACTGACGAATATCCTTCAAAATAAAAGACACAATACTTGCGGGTTATTTGACTCTAGTGATTATTGAGCACATCTTTTTAGTTCAAAGCTTCATAATGTGTCGGGACTTGGACCTGTCTGTAGGAGCTGCTGAGGTGACGATACGATACGGCTATTCGATACCAGTACTTTAACGATACTCGGTTTATGATACCGATACTGCAGTATGTGTCTAGAAACGGAACGATAGCGTGAGGAAGATCATTTTCAATATCGGTTCATCTGCGAAGTCAAGAACTGTGGGGAAATCTACAGAAGCTTTAGGGCCAAACGGGTCCCAACCTGAGGTTCTGGGGCTGAAGGAGGAGCAGGTCTTTGGGGGTCGGGCTGAAACTTTAGGTGTGTCTCTGAAAACTCCCTCCCTTTATTCATTCATTCATCTGTCCATTTTCTCCCTCCTCTCCTTCCTCCCCCCCTCCTCCTGCAGGATCTCCTCCCTCCTCCTCCTGCAGGATCTCCTCCCCCCTCCTCCCCCCTCCTCCTGCAGGATCTCCTCCCTCCTCCTCCTGCAGGATCTCCTCCCTCCTCCTCCTGCAGGATCTCCTCCCCCTCCTCCTGCAGGATCTCCTCCCCCCTCCTCCTGCAGGATCTCCTCCCTCCTCCTCCTGCAGGATCTCCTCCCTCCTCCTCCTGCAGGATCTCCTCCCCCCTCCTCCTGCAGGATCTCCTCCTCCCTCTCCCCCCTCCTCCTGCAGGATCTCCTCCCCCCTCCTCCTGCAGGATCTCCTCCCCCCTCCTCCTGCAGGATCTCCTCCCCCCTCCTCCTGCAGGATCTCCTCCCTCCTCCTCCTGCAGGATCTCCTCCCCCCTCCTCCTGCAGGATCTCCCTCAGTGTCTCTTCCTCTTAAGAACCGTCGGCTCGAGCCCGGAGACAAATGAAACTGAATTCTCCCGAGCCGCACCCAAAGCCATTGTCCGGCTGTCTCCTGCCCCGGTGCATCGTGGGTAGTGTAGTCCTGCAGAGCTAGGACGGCCTGTGTTTGATTAAAGTGTCCCGGCGCAGAGGAGACACTCTGCAGTCTGGAGGAGCCTGACTTCATGATGATTCCGTCTAGCATTCCCTCGGTTTTCGAACCCGTGTTTCCACATTCCTTCACGTCAGACGAGCTGCAGCTCTGACACAAACAGGAAACAGGAAGTCTTCAGGACAGGTGCATGATGGGAAGTGTAGTCTCATGATGAATCCATTCCTGTTTTTGGCTGAGGTTCATCAGAGGGGGCGGGGCAGAGACGCAGAGCTCTGATTGGTCCACAGTCCGTCCTTGGACTTTCCTCTGACTCTGTGGATCATTAACGTCGGACTCGTCACACGTGGAGATTCACCAACGACGATCACGGACTCAGATTCAACTCTTTAACGCTTTAAACTATTTAAACTCTTCAACACTTCCTGTTTCTGAATGATGCTTTTTCACCCGCTGTTGTGAAATAAGTGTTTTAAGGCGAGACCTGCAGGTTTAAAGGTTTATTTAGCTTCAAAGATTTGGTTTAGTTTTGGAATAAACTAGTTTATTAGTGAAAACATCTGTTAAAATAAAAAACATTATTTATTTATTTATTTATTTTCCATGGTTTAAAAAAAAAAGGAAATTCAAAACTTTTCAAAACCAAACGCAAAAAACGTGAAGTTCATCACTTTCAGCTCCGGAGATATCGGCCGATATCGTAAAGACCCAAATATCGGCCGATATCGTAAAGACCCAAATATCGGCCTGATATCGGGCGATATATCGATCAGGCTCTAACTACTTTATTCAAAAACTAAAAAAACATCTTTTTAGGGCTGGGACAAAATGCTGCTTTTCAGTTCCTCGATACTTTATACTATAAAGTATCGATACTTTAATACTTTATAGTATAAAGTATTAAAGTTAAACGATCACAGTTGAGGTGAGCGTATGAAGGTGCAGATGTTTAGTTTCTGGAGGTTCACAGAGGAACCTTTCATCTGGTTTGTGAAGCTCCAGAGGAGCTGCCGTGACGTTCGATCCGTAAATGATCAAAACGATTGTGATCGTTTTCAGAAGCTGAAATATCGAGTTCCCTTCACTATCTGAAGCATCTGAACCAAACGCTTCTGGTTAAAGTTAAACTCGGTGATGGAGCTCCTCGGCTTGGTTCCCGTGGCGACGAGGCTCTCGTCTCATTGGTCGCTTCAGCGTCGGTTAGGGAGGTTTTCTGGCATCTGTTTCCGTGACGACGTTTACGCTTTACCAGAGTTAAAGAGTTTAGGAGGAGGTTACCGCGGAAACCGGGAGCTCAGTTCCTCAAACTGATCCTGACTCGGCACTTTCTGTTCCCGTTTCTGTGACAGAGCCGTGTGTGAACCCGGGCTGGCATGTGCTTAGCGTGTGCTTAGCGTGTGGAGCCCGTGTGAATGGGCTCCTGTCTCCAGCACCTGCTTGAGGCGACAGCTGCGGAAACAGAAGCAACAAGTCACGTCGTTTCCCCCGAGTCAGATGCCCTAACGCGCTCCTGCTCCTGTTCCTCCTGCTCCTCCTCCTCCTCCTGCTCCTGTTCCTCCTCCTGTTCCTCCTCCTGCTCCTGCTCCTCCTCCTGTTTCTCCTGTTCCTCCTCCTGCTCCTCCTCCTGCTCCTGCTCCTCCTCCTGTTTCTCCTGTTCCTCCTCCTGCTCCTCCCCCTCCTCCTCCTCCTCCTGCTCCTCCCCCTCCTCCTGTTCCTCCTCCTCCTGCTCCTCCTGCTCCTCCTCCTGTTCCTCCTCCCCCTCCTCCTCCTGCTCCTCCTCCTGTTTCTCCTGTTCCTCCTCCTGCTGTTCCTCCTCCTCCTCCTGTTCCTGCTCCTCCTCCTGTTCCTCCTCCTCCCCCTCCTCCTGTTCCTCCTCCTCCCCCTCCTCCTGTTCCTCCTCCCCCTCCTCCTCCCCCTCCTCCTCCTGCTCCTCCTCCTCCTGTTCCTCCTCCCCCTCCTCCTCCTGCTCCTCCTCCTCCTGTTGTTCCTCCTCCTCCCCCTCCTCCTGTTCCTCCTCCCCCTGTTCCTCCCCCTCCTCCTCCTGCTCCTCCTCCTCCTGCTCCTCCTCCTCCCCCTCCCCCTCCTCCTCCGCGGGAGGCGCTGGAGCTTGAGGACACTTCTTCGTTCCGTGCAGATGCTTTTCCTCAAAGCAGGAAGTGTTTTATGAAATGAGTTCAGTTTTGCTTTTGGTTGAAATGAGCTGCTTTGTTTGGAGGCGTTTTTCATCAGTGCTGTGATTTTTTTATTTTTGTTTATGTATATATATATATACATAAAAATCATATATATATATATATATATATATATATATATCAATCAAACATTTATATTCAAAAAGAGCCAGTCTTTTGAACGGCTCTTTGAAATGAAATGTTTTAGCAAAGTTTAGTGCAGTTTAAGCCCAGTTTTAATCAACTTTATTTTTTTTCGGTGCGTATTACTCCTATTTGGCCTGGGTTCATCCCCCTTTAGTCCGGTTTCATCCCTCTTCAGGCCGGTTTCATCCCCCTTTAGTCCGGTTTCATCCCTCTTTAGCCCGGTTTCATCCCCCTTTAGGCCGGTTTCATCCCCCTTTAGGCCGGTTTCATCCCCCTTTAGGCCGGTTTCATCCCCCTTTAGTCCGGTTTCATCCCTCTTTAGCCCGGTTTCATCCCTCTTTAGCCCGGTTTCATCCCCCTTTAGGCCGGTTTCATCCCCTTTAGGCCGGTTTCATCCCTCTTTAGCCCGGTTTCATCCCCCTTTAGTCCGGTTTCATCCCCCTTTAGTCCGGTTTCATCCCTCTTTAGGCCGGTTTCATCCCTCTTTAGCCCGGTTTCATCCCCCTTTAGTCCGGTTTCATCCCTCTTTAGCCCGGTTTCATCCCTCTTTAGCCCGGTTTCATCCCCCTTTAGTCCGGTTTCATCCCCCTTTAGTCCGGTTTCATCCCTCTTTAGGCCGGTTTCATCCCTCTTTAGGCCGGTTTCATCCCTCTTTAGGCCGGTTTCATCCCCCTTTAGTCCGGTTTCATCCCTCTTTAGCCCGGTTTCATCCCTCTTTAGCCCGGTTTCATCCCCCTTTAGGCCGGTTTCATCCCCTTTAGGCCGGTTTCATCCCTCTTTAGCCCGGTTTCATCCCCCTTTAGTCCGGTTTCATCCCTCTTTAGCCCGGTTTCATCCCCCTTTAGTCCGGTTTCATCCCTCTTTAGCCCGGTTTCATCCCTCTTTAGCCCGGTTTCATCCCTCTTTAGCCCGGTTTCATCCCCCTTTAGCCCGGTTTCATCCCCCTTTAGTCCGGTTTCATCCCTCTTTAGGCCGGTTTCATCCCTCTTTAGCCCGGTTTCATCCCTCTTTAGGCCGGTTTCATCCCCCTTTAGGCCGGTTTCATCCCTCTTTAGCCCGGTTTCATCCCCCTTTAGTCCGGTTTCATCCCTCTTTAGCCCGGTTTCATCCCTCTTTAGCCCGGTTTCATCCCTCTTTAGCCCGGTTTCATCCCCCTTTAGCCCGGTTTCATCCCCCTTTAGTCCGGTTTCATCCCTCTTTAGGCCGGTTTCATCCCCCTTTAGTCCGGTTTCATCCCCCTTTAGCCCGGTTTCATCCCCCTTTAGTCCGGTTTCATCCCCCTTTAGCCCGGTTTCATCCCCCTTTAGGCCGGTTTCATCCCCCTTTAGCCCGGTTTCATCCCCCTTTAGTCCGGTTTCATCCCCCTTTAGCCCGGTTTCATCCCCCTTTAGTCCGGTTTCATCCCCCTTTAGCCCGGTTTCATCCCCCTTTAGGCCGGTTTCATCCCTCTTTAGCCCGGTTTCATCCCCCTTTAGCCCGGTTTCATCCCCCTTTAGGCCGGTTTCATCCCCCTTTAGTCCGGTTTCATCCCCCTTTAGCCCGGTTTCATCCCCCTTTAGGCCGGTTTCATCCCCCTTTAGCCCGGTTTCATCCCCCTTTAGCCCGGTTTCATCCCCCTTTAGGCCGGTTTCATCCCCCTTTGGCCCGGTTTCATCCCCCTTTAGCCCGGTTTCATCCCCCTTTAGCCCGGTTTCATCCCCCTTTAGTCCGGTTTCATCCCCCTTTAGTCCGGTTTCATCCCTCTTCAGGCCGGTTTCATCCCCCTTTAGTCCGGTTTCATCCCTCTTTGGCCCGGTTTCATCCCTCTTCAGGCCGGTTTCATCCCCCTTTAGGCCGGTTTCATCCCCCTTTAGGCCGGTTTCATCCCCCTTTAGCCCGGGTTCATCCCTCTCCAGTCGTCTTAGTGCTGTTTTCCTCGCTGTGAGCCTCCTGTTGAAACTTGTCTCTGTGGGGGCGGGCCCTGTCGCTCTCTGGGCCTATCACAGCGGTGCGGGGGGGTGACTGACAGGTGCAGGGGGGAGGGGGAGCCTGTTCAGCAGCATTCTCTCTCCTCGTCACACGTCTGTGAGAAACTCCTCACAAATACAGGAACTCCCGGGCCATTTCCCCATTTCCTTATGTTTTTATACATATTTTAGTTTTCACTTTCTTCCTCTTTTTTTCACCTATTATTCAAAATAAAAATAAAAAAGTTCCTCTATTATTTGTCCTAAACTTTTCCCCTCAGAAACTCTCGTGTTTTCACTTTCCTACGACTCTAAAGCCCCTGAACGCAGCATCGGCCCAGAATGATTTACTGATTAGAAATGTCCAAAACTCTAGTAGTAGTAGTAGTAGTAGTAGTAGTAGTAGTAGTAGTAGTAGTAGTAGTAGTAGTAGTAGTAGTAGTAGTAGTAGTAGTAGTAGTAGTAGTAGTAGTAGTAGTAGTAGTAGTAGTAGTAGTAGTAGTAGTAGTAGTAGTAGTAGTAGCAGCAGTAGTCTTTGCTGTAGTAGTAGCAGCAGTAGTCTTTGCTGTAGTAGTAGCAGCAGTAGTCTTTGCTGTAGTAGTAGCAGCAGTAGTCTTTGCTGTAGTAGTAGCAGCAGTAGTCTTTGCTGTAGTAGTAGTAGTCTTTGCAGTAGTAGTAGTAGTCTTTGCAGTAGTAGTCTTTGCAGTAGTAGTAGTCTTTGCTGTAGTAGTAGTAGTCTTTGCAGTAGTAGTAGTAGTCTTTGCTGTAGTAGTAGTAGTCTTTGCTGTAGTAGTAGTAGTCTTTGCAGTAGTAGTAGTAGTCTTTGCTGTAGTAGTAGTAGTAGTCTTTGCTGTAGTAGTAGTAGTCTTTGCTGTAGTAGTAGTAGTAGTAGTAGTCTTTGCAGTAGTAGTAGTAGTCTTTGCTGTAGTAGTAGTAGTCTTTGCAGTAGTAGTAGTAGTCTTTGCAGTAGTAGTAGTAGTCTTTGCAGTAGTAGTAGTAGTCTTTGCTGTAGTAGCAGCAGTAGTCTTTGCTGTAGTAGTAGTAGTCTTTGCAGTAGTAGTAGTAGTCTTTGCAGTAGTAGTAGTAGTCTTTGCAGTAGTAGTAGTAGTCTTTGCAGTAGTAGTAGTAGTCTTTGCTGTAGTAGTAGTAGTCTTTGCTGTAGTAGTAGTAGTCTTTGCAGTAGTAGTAGTAGTCTTTGCAGTAGTAGTAGTAGTCTTTGCAGTAGTAGTAGTAGTCTTTGCTGTAGTAGTAGTAGTAGTCTTTGCTGTAGTAGTAGTAGTCTTTGCTGTAGTAGTAGTAGTAGTAGTAGTCTTTGCAGTAGTAGTAGTCTTTGCTGTACATGTACTGCAGTAGTGAGTGGAGGAGGTGCCTGCTGCACGTGTCTGTGCCTGTCAAACAGCAGCATTCTCCCCCTGACCCCTCCCCCTGACTCCTCCCCCTGACCCCTCCCCCGCTGTCAGTGAGTGCTCTCGATCGTACAGCTGTTCTCCTCTTCAGGCAGTCGTCTGGACCGGGCTGTTTCGCCCTGCTTTTAACCCCCGCCTGAACCAGCTTTACCCAAATCTAAAAGCTCCTGGACTGGAGCGCTGAAATCCAAATATGGTCATTTCCTTTGTGGGAGACGGTTTGTAAAAGTTAGATCTGATTCGTGACAGATTTATTGTTTTCACTTATAACTAATTCATTCACAAACTAAAGAAGATCCAAAACCCTCGACAACAGCCCGGTCCAGATGAAGGATGAAGAGGCCTTTTCTTCTTCTGCTGCTGCTCATGTTCAGAGACTCCTCTTCCTCATTTTACATCATTTAACCCAAATCGACCGAAATCCTCTTAAACAAAAATGTACCGGAAACACGACGACACAGCTCTGAGAAAAGCAACATAAACATGACAAAAAGTGACTTGTGTAGGTCTTAGCTTTCAAATGAGGCTTTACACTGTTGCTCTCCAGTCGAGAAGCTTTTAGATTTGGGTAAAGCCGAACTGGAGAAAATGAGCTTGGTTAAGGCGGGGGTTAAGAGGTTAAAGAGAGTTTTACTGGAGACTCCTGACGCGCGGTGACGCCCTCTGCTGGTCGCGGGCCGCACTGCGCCCCCTGTTGACGGCACGTGGAGGGGCTCAGCTGCTGCACCGCGTGGCTCTGGAGGAGACGGTGACGAGTGTGGGCAACTGTGACGAGTGTGGGCAACTGTGTGAGCGGCGGCAGAGACTTTAGTTTCTGAATGAACTTGTTTGTTTATCCACGAGTTTGGGAATAAAAAGCATTTTCAAGGAGATTTGGGTAAAGCCGACCTCTGTTAAAGCGAGGGATGAGCGGTTTGTCTGTGGTGCGTTCATGCTCCGTTGTGTCGGGAAGTTGCATTGCGAGTTGTACGCGGCGCTGCTGCAGTGCATCATGGGAGTTGCAGCTGGTTACTATGGCGACTGTGCACATACGTTGGGATTTCTTCTTCTCCGCTCCTGTTAGCGCTCCTGTTAGCGCCTACATTAGCTGGTGTTTTGTGACTGACCCTGGTTTTTTCTCCACAGTGTGATAAGCCCCGCCCACTCCCAGCGTCGCTATAGCAACAGGTAACTATGCCCCGCCCTTCCGCCGCTCTCCCCGCCCCCCCCCCTGGCTCCGATTGACTCATGTGCTTCTCCATCGTCCAATCAGCCGCTCTCATCTTCTCTTATTCCCCTTTTTTTTTTTCTCCAAACCGCTGAGTTTTACTTTGAAATCCGGCCGCTTCATGCAGCTTCCTGTTGCACGGCTTCACTTCCTGTCGCTCATCCGTTCACCTCCATCGTCCTCCATATTGTCCATCCTCACGCAGACGCTGCTCATTCAACTTTGTCTCAGTTTTCATGAAGCTTTTTGAACTCTGGTTTCTGACGTTTGTGGATTTGTTGAGATTTGTTTTTTCCGAATCAGAGAAAATAAAGAAGTGGAGAGAGAGAGAGGGGGGGGGGGGGGGGAGAGAGAGAGAGAGAGGGGGGGAGAGAGAGAGGGGGGGGGGAGGAGAGAGAGAGAGAGAGAGAGGGGGGAGAGATGTGAAACTTCTGCTGTAGATTCAGGCCATACATATGAGAAAAATGTGTGGCAAGTTTTTCTATTATTTTGACTCCTCTTCCCTACTCTTCTCTCCCTTCTTCCTCTTCGCTCTACTCTTCCCTCCCTCCTCTTCTCTCTCTCCTCTCTCCTCTTCCTCTTCTCTCTCCCCTCTCCTCCTCCTCCCTTCTGGTTCTGCAGTAAACACTGGTAAAGCCTGGTTTGAGGGCACTTCCTGTGGGCCGTGCAAACAGGAAGTGCCCATTACCCCCCGCTTCCTGTTTCTCCATCTCTGCATCTCCATCTGTTTGCGCTGAACGTCTCGTGCTCTGGGACGTCATCCGCAGACCCCACATTCCCGCCTGACTCATCGAGCCTAAAAAAACTGCTGCTTTTTGC